>BQNB010003508.1:0-114412 GCA_026074375.1 Tanacetum coccineum | reverse complement strand
TGTACACTTTATATATATATATATGTACTTTTCAACTTTAAAAATATCATAATTCTTATAAAACCTTATATATCTCATGTCATACATATAGTATTATCCATAAGTCCATTATTTATTCACTTGAGTCCATGATATCAATATTAACAAGTTATTAACCATACTTTTACTTGAAGCTTTTTAATAAACTTTAAAAAAAACTAATCTTGTATATATACTTTTTATGCTTAACCAAGAGTGTAAAACACTTATGTATCTATTTTAACATAATTTTACCAACAACATATCATATGTAAAAGTGTACAAATCAATGATAACAAGTAAAAATCCTTTTTACATGTTTAAAAGTATTCCTAATGGTGATTAACTATATAGAACATATATATGCATAAAAATGATAATTGCAAGAACTTAAAGAGTTTTAGTTGACTTTGATATGATGTATAATGATGAGATCTACAATCTAAACCCTTGATTAGGTTAAAAACCAAAGCTTGCACAAAAAAAACTCTAAGTTTCTTTAATAAACCCTAATCTTCTATTTTCTTGATAAAAAATTAACCGAGGCTTGAAAACACCTTAGTACGTCTTAAGAATGATGTGTATAGATGTGTATGGGTTGCATAAAATTTTGTATGGGTTTAGTAGAGTGTGTGTGTGTGCCGTAGCATACAAGGGCACAAAGGGGGGGAGGATTTGAGTTTTCTAGCTTAGTAATGAACATGTAATGCATGTATATGATAATCCTTGGTCAAAGATAGTTAGGAGAGAGTCACAGGAGGGGGAACTAGTACGGGGACATGTGAGGGTCCCTTAAGGTGAGGTGTTTTTTTGGTCAAAGAGAACAATGGTTAATGAGGTTTAAATGAAGGGGTTGATCAAGACCTGGAAATGAAGACTTGACCAAATTCATTTAGCTATAAAAAGGGAGGTTTGGGGACGTGGCTAGGAGGGGGAAAACACGGATTATAAAACTTTGTGTATTTATAAAAATTTAAGCACTTTTGAAGCGTAAGAAATTATTTTTGTGTTCCAGGGAATGCCTAAACGCACTTTATCGCGAAATATCCAACTTTATGACAGTCAATAAAATAAAAATATGAAGGTTAAATCATATTCCTGCAAAATATAAAATATTGATTGCTGACGAAAAAAAAAACTTCGTTTGGTTTTCCTTACTATAATGCTAATTTTTGAATCACGCATTAACCGTAACAATAAAATAAAAAGTACACGCGTACAGAGAAAAAAAATAATTAAATAAAAAAATAATTCGTGAATTTATATGAAGTTTGTAAATGACCGAAAATATGAAATTTACATTTACACCTCCCGTTAGAACCATTTGACCTCAAGGCTCAGTTGCAACAAAACCATTAAGGAGGACGGTTTCAGAGAAAAGATTTCGAAAGATATTTCCTTCCGGATTGGTCTTCACGTTCCCAAGTATACTCAGCTCCTTGCCGAGAGTTCCAACGAACTTTGACCAATGGAATTCTTCTTCGCTTTAGCTTCTTCACATCCCGCTCTAATGATCTCAATAAGGCTCTTCGATAAATCGCAAGATTTTCATCAATCTCGATCTCATCCAAGGGCACTTGCACATCTGGCTCAGCTAAACATTTCTTGAGGTTTGACACATGAAACGTGTCGTGAACACAACTTAGCTCCTGGGGTAACTTCAGCCGATAAGCCACCAGTCCAACACGCTCGATGATTTCAAACGGTCCGACATATCGTGGTGCTAGTTTTCCCTTTTTACCAAATCGTACCACTCCCTTCCATGGAGATACCTTTAGTAACACTCGGTCTCCAACTTTGAATTCAAGTGGCTTACGCCTCTTATCAGCATAGCTTTTCTGGCGACTCCTAGCCGTCTTTAATCTTTATTCCTTGTTTGAAAAATCTTTCAGTCGTTTTCTTGCACAATCTCTGGTCCAAATAAGCGACTTTTCTCCAACCTCAGTTCCATATAACGTGGGATTACATTTCGCCCGTACAGAGCCTCGAATGGTGCACACTTAATGCTTGTGTGGTAGCTGTTATTATAAGAAAACTCAATCAATGGAAGATGAGTATCCCAACTGCCACCAAAATCCATAACACAAGCTCGAAGCATATCCTCCAGCGTTTGAATAGTACGCTCACTCTGACCGTGCGTCCTGAGGGTGTAAGCCGTACTCATGTCTAGTCTTGTACCCAATGCTTCTTGAAAAGCTTGCCATAAGTGTGACGTGAATCGACCATCACGGTCTGAAATGATTGATACCGGCACACCATGTCTCGCTACAATCTCATTGGTATAAATCTTTGCTAGTTTCTCCGTCTTGTTATCCCTTACACGTATAGGTATAAAAGTGAGCCGACATGGTCATTCTAATCAACAACGACCCAAATCGATCATGCCCAATGCTACTTTTAGGCACTTGTGACAAATCATTGTTACTTTTCCCATTTCCACTCAGGAATTTCTGGTTGCTGAAGAAATCCTGAGGGTTTCTGATGTTCGGCTTTAATCTTAGAACACGTAAGACATCTGCTAACGTACTCAGCAATGTCTCTCTTCATACCAGGCCACCAATACAAGTCTCTCAGATCATAGTACATCTTATCCGCACCCGGATGTACTGAATATCTAGAAGTATGAGCTTCATCCATGATCAATTTCCTTACACCACCAACTGATGGAATCCAGATACGATCAAAGAAGTAAATTTTTCACCATTATCTCGTTGCTCAAAGTGTCTTTCTAATCCTCTTAGCCATTCAGTTGGGGCTTTGAGATCCTTGGAAGCTTCGCTTTGCGCTTCCAAAATCTTAGTCTTAAGTCCAGAATGAATAGTAATACTCATAGCACGTACTCGTCTGGGCTTGAGTCTTTCTTTCTCTAACGGCATCTGCAACCACGTTCGCCTTGCCTGGGTGGTATTTCGATCTCACACTCGTATCACTGAGTAAAGCTCCGACCACCGCCTTGGCGCATATTTAAATCCTTCTGGTCAAATATGTACTGGAGACTCTGGTGGTCAGTGTAGATAACACTTTTCGTCCCATAAAGATAATGTCTCCAGATTTTAAGAGCGAACACCACCGCACCCAATTCCAGGTCATGGGTGGTATAATTTTTCTCATGCTTCTTCAACTGTCTTGACGCATATGCTATTACTTTGCCCCGCTGCATCAGCACGCACCCAAAACCTTGTTTTAGATTGTCATCACAATTAGACCACAAAGTCATCGGGTCCATGCGGGATGCTAACACAGAGCATTGCATAGTTTCTCCTCAGAATTTGGAAAGCTTCATCTTGCTTATCACCCCACACATACGTCTTATTCTTTTGAGTCAACAGGGTGAGGGGCTTTGCGATCTTGGAGAAATTCTAATAAACCTTCGGTAGTAACCCGCCAATCCTAGAAATGAAGCGCATTTCAGTGACGATTCAGGGTCTTTCCAGTTCTTGACCGAACTCAACCTTGTCTAGGGCACGTGGATACCGTCCATGGTTGACCCACATGTCCTAGGAACCTTGTTAGCAAAAAAAAAAAACTATCTTGCAACCAAAATCGCACTTTGAAAGTTTGGCATACAACTTCTCCTTCGGAGTAAGTCTAAAATCGTCTTTCAGGTGGACTTTCAGTAGCTATGTCGCTTCTGACTTTGAGTAGATTAAGATGTCGTCAATGAACACAATTACAAATTTGTCTAAATACGGCTTGCAAACGCGGTTCATTAAGTCCATAAATATTGCTGGTGCGTTCGTCAGTCCAAATGGCATGACTGTGAACTCAAAGTGCCCATATCGGGTTCTAAACGCGGTCTTCGGTATATCTTCCTCTCGGACTCTCAACTGATGATATCCTGAGCGAAGATCTATCTTCGAGAAACAGCACGCACCTTGTAATTGGTCAAACAAGTCATCAATTCTGGGGAAGGTAACGGTTCTTTATAGTTAACTTGTTTAGCTCCCTGTAGTCAATACACATTCTCATCGAACCGTCTTTCTTCTTGACAAAAGCACGGGATGCTCCCACATGTGAGTTGACTGGTCGAATAAAACCCTTCTCTTGAAGTTCTTTAAGCTGGTTCGACAATTCTAACATTTCTGAAGGGGCTAACCTTAATGAGAACTAACAACTGGCGATCGCCTGGAATTCAGATCAATGCGAAATCTATCACTCGCCCTAAGAGGTAAAACTAACAACTCGTCCTGGAATACCATCAGGTAATCTCCGGACAACACGATGTCATCAAGCTTTTTCTCATCAGCCTTGATACATGCAAGTGAACCAAGATCCTTTTCCGGCCTCTCGCCTTGAACTTCAAGAATCTTGCCATTCGGAAGAGGAATACGGACAATCTTCTCATAACAATCGATGAGAGCTCGGTGGTATGCCAACCAATCCATTCCAATGATAAACATCAAAACTTCCTAGCCGAGTTGGCAACAAGTCTATTTTAAACACGTGATTTAACAAGACTAAGGTGCAACTACGTAAAATGGTATTGGTGCTAACGACTTTTCCGTCTGCTAACTCTACTTCGTAGCTAGTGTTTAAAGCGGTTGGGGCAATATCAATAAAATGTGTAAACGCAGAAGATACAAAACTCTTCTCAGCACCAGAATCAAAGAGAATACCAGCGACACGAGAACATGAGTTGAGGTAAATGATACTAACGGAGGAGTTTAGAATATTATAATACTCATGAATTTATCGGAATGGTCATTATATAATCGACCAATATAAACGAATAGTAATATGCTAGAAGATAGACGTAATGAATTGAAATTAAACTAAGTATTATATATAAGCCATATAATATAATAATGATAATCAACCAAATTAAGTATAGAATCAAGGGAATACGCCGAGTGCGGATATCGGATCAGTGATGAAGGATTCTGTATTTTGAAAAATGAACGTAAGGAAAATCTTTATAAATTTTGGTTATAGACTAGGTTTTGAAAATGACCCAGTTCCCCTATCAACCTGGCATCTGGTACCAAATCTGTCACACAGCCCCAAATCTGATATGACAGCGAACGGTAACATTGGGGTGCGACTTCCTAAGCACACCAATCAAAGATATAGGAAATCGACCATAAAATGGACGTTTAAGACAAAATTTCATTTGATGCCATATCAAAATATCAGAAGTTCATCATTAGGTCCATAAAGTTTTAAAAGTCATAAACAATCTTAATTAACAAAAGTTTCTTAATACCAAAAGATGACTAAGTTTTATTAAAGATAAAAAAAGTTCATAAACTTTAAAAAAACACAGAATCCCGACTTCATTGATATCCACCACGCTTCCCCGCGCCAATCTTCATACCTAGGACCTAAATTACATTGCTAAAAGTCAACACAAAGGTTGAGTGAAATCCATAGGTTTATCCGTAAAAAAGGATGGACACAAATCGAAGTAATAGTAACTCTGAAACACATTCAGTATTCTAGAAAAACAGGTTATTAATGCTACTAAGCTCATGACACCGAGCCTTAACGTACTTCATCAATAGATGATTGCCCCACAAAAGTAATATAGGATCTTGCCAACGACCCGGACACCTCTAAATGTTAAATGCACCTGATCAAACTAGTGACCCAAGGAAAGGTGGGGATTGTCAATCCCGATAGATCTATCCATAACACTAGCGCTCACTATAATAGCAATTGACGGTTCATGATAAATAGGGACTTCACGGCAATAAGGTAACTTAGGCATAAATAATCAGGCAGTAATCTGGATAGCATACACTTTGAAAAACACTTGTGTCCAATAGTAAAATAACAATGTAATTCACCCTAGATTTATGTAAAACAGTTGTAAAAAAAGGGGCTATGAACCACCGTGAGTTAATGGCAATCTGTATAACCAGAAAAATGTGTTACGAGAAAGACGGAATGCAACTAAATTACATAGGTCGTATAAGTCCTCCAGTACTTGATATAATTGATCCTAAAGATTGTATATATCCTCATTGTACTAAATCGTTCGCTATCATAATTAAGAGGTCATGACATGACGTACGAGGAGCCAGGACACTTTAAATCGTAAATCCACAACTCGTCAATACGACATCCGAAGAGGCCTCATTATGAAACTCCCTAGTAATATAGTACGGCTATCATATATAATCCTATATAGTTCATCACCATTTATTTGAAAGTTAGAGATCATGGTTTTAAGAAAAATGTTTATAAATATACTTGTAGTAAAAATGACATAACTTTGTCGTTTTAAATCCGTTTTTAACGTTTCTTTCGAGCACGTTCTCGTAAATTAGGAAAAAAAAGTTATAACTTATTTATGAGGTTTTAATAAATAATAAAGTTTCTGAAATAACTAGTAACTTTTTATAAAATAGTTTTTATAAAGTATTAATTAGATATAAACACGTTTTTAGTGTATCTTTTTCGTTATAAATCGGTTTTTTCGAGTTTCTTATCATTTTAGAATCCTCATGAAATGTACTATATTTATAAAACATCATTTTTCTGTTATAAAACATGTACCAAAACAGATTCTCTATAACTTATATATATCTTTAAGTACTTTTACTTGAAGCTTTTTAATAAACTTACAAAAACTAATCTTGTATATATACTTTTTATACTTAACCAAGAATGTAAAATACTTATGTATCTATTTTAACATGATTTTACCAACAACATATCATATGTAAAAGTGTATGAAACAATGATAACAAGTAAAAATCCTTTTCACATGTTTAAAAGTATTTCTAATGGTGATTACTTACTAGAACATATATATGCATAAAACTGATAATTGTAAAGACATAAGAGATTTTAGTTTGACTTGGATATATGTATGAATGAAAAAAATACAATCTAAACCCTTGTTTAGATTTTTAAACCAAACTTGCAAGAATCTTGAGATCCTAAACCCAAATCTCCCATTTCTTTGATAAATACTTGAAAATGGATAACCGAGGCTTGAAAACACCTTAGTACGTCTTAAGAATGATGTGTATAGATGTGTATGGGTTGCATAAAATTTTGTATGGGTTTAGTAGAGTGTGTGTGTGTGCCGTAGCATACAAGGGCACAAAGGGGGGGAGGATTTGAGTTTTCTAGCTAAGTAATGAATATGTATGCATGTATTTATAGGATCCTTGGTCAAAGATAGTTATGGATGAGTCAAAGGAGGGGGAACAAGTCAAGGGGACATGTTGAGGGTCTTAGGGGGAGGGTTTTGGTCAAAGAGACAATGGTTTAATGAGGTTTAAATGAAGGGTTGAACAAGACCATGGAAATGAAGACTTTTGACCAAATTCTTAGCTTAAAAAGGGTGGTTTGGACGTGGCTAGGAGGGGGGGGGGACATGGGTTTATAAAACTTTGAGTATTGTATAAAAATCTAGGCACTTGTTGAAGCGTAGAAATATTTTTGTGGTTCCGGGTATGCCTAAACGCACTTTATCGCGAAATATACATAATTTATGAAGTCAATAAAAATAAAATATGAAGGTTAAATAATATTCCTGCAAAAATATCATATTGATTGCTTGACGAAAAAATTAAATTCGTTTGGTTTTCGTTTGCTATAAATGCTAATTTTTGAATCACGCGATTTAACCTTAACTATTTAAAATTAAAAGTAAACGCGTACGAGAGAAAAAAAAAAAAAATAAATCAAAAAAAATAATTAGTGAATTATATGAAGTTGTAAATGACCTGAAAATATGAAATGTTACAGGTTACCTGCATTTAGGCTTTTGTACTCTTGCCAAGTGCATCAGTACTAATAGCAGTTAGTACTGTTGTTACTTTTAGGTTTGATATCTCTTCCGAAACTGATCTTCACGTTCCCAGGTATACTCAGCTCCTTGCCGAGAGTTCCAACGAACTTTGACCAATGGAATTCTTCTTCGCTTTAGCTTCTTCACATCCCGCTCTATGATTTCAATAGGCTCTTCGATAAATCGCAGATTTTCATCAATCTCGATCTCATCCAAGGGCACTTGCACATCTGGTTCAGCCAAACATTTCTTGAGATTTGACACATGAAACGTGTCGTGAACACAGCTCAGCTCCTGGGGTAACTTCAGTCGATAAGGCACGGTCCCAACCGCTCTAGATGATTCAAACGGTCCGACATATCGTGGTGCTAGTTTTCCCTTTTTACCAAATCGTACCACTCCCTTCCATGGAGATACCTTTAGTAACACTCGGTCTCCAACTTCGAATTCAAGGGGTTTACGCCTCTTATCAGCATAGCTTTTCTGGCGACTCCTAGCCGTCTTTAATCTTTCCTGATTTGAAAATCTTTTCAGTCGTTTCTTGTCACAATCTCTGTCCAATCAAGCCTGACTTTCTCCAACTTCAGTCCATATCACGGGAGATCTACATTTTCGCCCGTACAGAGCCCGAATGGTGCACAACTTAATGCTTGTGTGGTAACTGTTATTATAAGAAAACTCAACCAATGGAAGATGAGTATCCCAACTGCCACCAAAATTCATAACACAATCTCGAAGCATATCCTCCAGCGTTTTGGATAGTACAGCCACTCCTGACCGTCGTCCTGAGTGTAAGCCGTACTCATGTCTAGTCTTGTACCCAATGCTTCTTGATAAAGCTAGCCATAGATTGTGACGTGAATCGGACCACACGGTCTGAATGATGATACCTGGCACACCATTCTCGCTACAATCTCAATGGTATAAATCTTTGCTAGTTTCTCCCCTTAGTAGTCTTCACGTATAGTGTAATCAAGTGAGCCGACTTGGTCAATCTATCCACAACGACCAAATCGTTCATGCCCACAGCTACTTTTAGGCAACTTGTGACCAGTCCATTGTTATCTTTTCCCGATTTCCACTCAGGAATTTCTGGTTGCTGAAGAAATCCTGAGGGTTTCTGATGTTCGGCTTTAATCTTAGAACACGTAAGACATCTGCTAACATACTCAGCAATGTCTCTCTTCATACCAGGCCACCAATACAAGTCTCTCAGATCATAGTACATCTTATCCGCACCCGGATGTACTGAATATCTAGAAGTATGAGCTTCATCCATGATCAATTTCCTTACACCACCAACTGATGGAATCCAGATACGATCAAAGAAGTAAATTTCACCATTATCTCGTTGCTCAAAGTGTCTTTCTAATCCTCTTAGCCATTCAGTTGGGGCTTTGAGATCCTTGGAAGCTTCGCTTTGCGCTTCCAAAATCTTAGTCTTAAGTCCAGAATGAATAGTAATACTCATAGCACGTACTCGTCTGGCTTTGAGTCTTTCTTTTCGCTCAAGGCATCTGCCACCACGTTCGCCCTTTGCCAGGGTGGTATATGAATCTCACACTCTGTATCCCTGAGTAGCTCAGATCCACCGCCTTATGGCGCATATTTAAATCCTCTGGTCAAATATTTACTGAACTCGGTGGTCAGTGTAGATAACACTTTTCGTCCCATAAAGATAATGTCTCCAGATTTTAAGAGCGAACACCACCGCACCCAATTCCAGGTCATGGGTGGTAATAATTTTTCCTCGATGCTTCTTCAACTGTCTTGACGCATATGCTGATACTTTTGCCCCGCTCATCAGCACGCACCCAAAACTTGTTTTGATGCATCACAAATTAGACCACAAAGTCATCGGAGTCCATCTGGGAGTGCTAACACAGATCATTGCATAGTTTCTCCTTTAGAATTTGGAAAGCTTCATCTTGCTTATCACCCCACACATAAGTCTTATTCTTTTGAGTCAACATGGTAGAGGGGCTTTGCGATCTTGGAGAAATTCTACAATAAACCTTCGTAGTAACCCGACCAATCCTAGAAATGAACGAATTTCAGTTACGATTCAGGGGTCTTCCAGTTCATGACCCCGAACTCAACCTTGCTAGGGTCCATATTACACATGGATACACGTCAAGGTTGACCAACATGTCCTAGGAACTGAACTTCTTCGTAACAAAATTCACACTTTGAAAATTTGGCATACAACTTTCTCCTTCAGGAGTAAGTCTAAAAATCGTCTTCATGTGGACTTCATGTTCTTCTCTGACTTTGAGTAGATTTAGATGTCGTCAATGAACACAATAACGAAATTTTCCTAAATACGGCTTCAAACGCGGTCATTAAGTCCTAAATATTGCTGTTAGCGTTCGACAGTCCAAATGGCATGACTGTGAACTCAAAGTGCCCATAACGGGTTCTAAAACGCGTCTTCGAATATCTTCCTCACGACTCCTCAACTGATGATATCCTGAGCGAAGATCTATCTTCGAGAAACAGCACGCACCTTGTAATTGGTCAAACAAGTCATCAATTCTGGGGAGAGGGTAACGGTTCTTTATAGTTAACTTGTTTAGCTCCCTGTAGTCAATACACATTCTCATCGAACCGTTCTTTCTTCTTGACAAAGAGCACGGGTGCTCCCCATGGTGAGCTTACCTTGGTCGAATAAACCCCTTTTCCTTGAAGTTCTTTAAGCTGGTTCGACAATTCTAACATTTCTGAAGGGGCTAACCGGTATGGAGATCTAACAACTGGCGATGCGCCTGGAATCAGATCAATGCGAAATTCTATCTCTCGCACAAGAGGTAAACCTAACAGATCGTCGGAAATACCTCAGTGAAGTCTCGGACAACACGTATGTCATCAAGCTTTTTCTCATCAGCCTTGATACATGCAAGTGAACTCTCGCCTTGAACTTCATGAATCTTGCCATTCGGAAGAGGAATACGGACAATCTTCTCATAACAATCGATGAGAGCTTGGTGGTTTGCCAACCAATCCATTCTAATGATAACATCAAAACTACCTAGCCGGGTTGGTAACAAGTCTATTGGTGCTAACAACTTTTCCGTCTGCTAATTCGATTTTATAACTAGTATTTAAAGTGGCTGGGGCAATATCAATAAAATGTGTAAACGCAGAAGATACAAAACTCTTCTTAGCACCCGAATCAAAGAGAATACAAGCGTAGTGATCATTAAGAAGAAACATACCTCTGACCACATTCGGATTCTGCTGTGGATTTTCAATCACCATGTAAGCTCTCCCATGAGCTCCATCATTCTGCTGGTTCCTTGCTTTCGGACACTTGTCCTTGAAATGTCCTTTCTCACCACACCCGAAACATGTCACATTCTGCAGGAAGTCATTACCTGCACCCTGAAGCCTAACTCTACAATCCTTCTCCATGTGACCTATTCTTTGACATCTCTGGCACTTTTGAGGACACGGTCCATGATGATGTAAGTTGCACCGGTTGCATTTTGGTAAATTTCCAGCATAATTCTTTCCTCCAGCTGGGGCTGCAGCATATGCCCTGACATTTTCTTGTCTCCTGTTTTGTTGCTGGTGATGATTGTTGTTGCGGTTGCGGTTATTGTTGTTGGTGTTTCTTTGGTGGTCTTCCCATTTCCTCTTATTGCTTTCACCAATTCTTGCAGCCCTACCCTGAACTGCTTGCTCGACCAGTTCACGGGCCATGATGATGGCATCATGTAGAGTTGCAGGCTTTGAAGAAGTGATATTTCCTTTGATTCTTTCAGGAAACCCACGAACATACCTTTCAATCTTCTTCTTTTCAGTAGGCACCAATTCATGACACATCAAGGCCAGTTCATGGAAACGATTGTTGTAAGCTTCAATATCATCTCCTTTTAGAGTCAGAGTCCAAAGCTCTTGTTCCATCCTTTGGATTTCAGTTGCTGGGCAGTATTCAGTGGTCATCATAGCTTTCACATTGCTCTAGGAGATCTGATTAGCATTAGCAAGTCCCAAAGTCTGAACATTTCCGTTCCACCAGAGTCACGCTCCGACCCTCGAAAACGTAGCACATAGCAAACTTCACTATTGTCCATCCTCACACATTTTGCAATTTCAAACACTTGCTCCATCTTTTCGAACCAACGTTTCAGTCCGACTACACCTTCAGTCCCCTTGAAAGAGTGAGGCTTGCCATTCATAAATGTCTTATACGAACATCCATGCATCTCTGGTACAACAGTTCCTCCAGTATTTGTTGATCCAGATCCACCAGTATTGTTTGAGTCAGCTCTAGTCTTTTCATATTTTTTTTAATGGCTTTTTGGCCACAAATACGCTTTTCTCCACTAAATCTTCCTAACAGATTTCTTCTTAAATCTCCTAGGCGGCATGATTCTGGCAACACAAGTACACAAATTCGTTAAATTGTAAAAGTATGCAGAAAGATATGGTACAAGTATATAATGGAATGATGATATGAGATAATATATAAATTAATCATGATAGTCGATATTTAATATAATTGATCGATAGAAATAGATATTGATATGTCAGAAGATAGACGTAAGAGATCGAATTTAAACCAAGTATTATATATATAAGATTATATATATAATGCAATAATGACAATCAGAAAAGTAAGTAAGGATCAGGGAATACGCGCGCGTGGATATCGGATAGCGATGAAGGATTCTGTATTTAAAAATGAAAGAAAAGAAAACCTTTAAACTTTGTGGTTATAGACTAGGTTTTGAAAATGACCCAGTTCCCTATAACCTTGGCTCTGGTACCATCTGTAACACCCCCAAAATCAGGTAGCAGCGGAATGGTAACAATGGGGTGCTACGTCAAAGTACAACAATCAAGATATAGGAAACGACCTTAAATGGACGTTTTAAGATAAGATTTCATTCGATGCCATAGCAAAATATCAGAGTTCATACATTAGGTCCCATAAGTTTTAAAAGTCATAAACATTCTTAATTAAACAAAAGCTTCATAATACCAAAAGATGACTTAAGTTTTTAAAGATAATAAAAGTTGCATAGACTTTAGATAAAACACAGAATCCGTCTTCATTGATATCCGCCACGGCTCCCGTCCAATCTTCATACCCTAGGACCTGAAATTACATGCTAAAAGTCAACACAAAGGTTGAGTGAAATCATAGGTTTATCGGTAAAAAGGGTGGACCACAAGATCGAAGTAATAGTAGACTCTGAAACACATTCAGAAGTCCAAAACATTTATTATTGCACTAAGCTCATGACACCGAAGCCTTAACTAGATTTGTGCCCCAATCAGAAAATAGGATGCTTGCCAACAACCTAACACCTCTCAATGTTAAATGCACCTTGATCAAACTAGTGACCCAAGGAAAGGTGGGGATTGTCAATCCCGATAGATCTATCCACAACACTCGCGCTTACTACAATAGCAATTAACGGTTCATGATAAGTAGGGACTTCACGGCAATAAGGTAACTTAGCAATAATATTCAGGCAGTAATCTGGATAGCATACACTTTGTAAACACTTTGAAAACACTTAGAAAAACACTTGTGTCCAATAGTAAAACAAGCAATGTAATTCACCTCGTAGATTTTGTAAAACAATTGGTCACGCGCAAACTCACCCTTATTTTTAAGTATCAGTAAGTAAATATAAATATAAATACACAAAAAGGATCAGAATCCGCGAGATCAAGAAAACCAGAAGCAGTATAGAGTGTTCCCGGGTCGTCATACTATCGTTCGGGCTATCATGAATTAAGAGGTCGAGTAGTGAACGATGAGGAGCTCGGACAAACTTTTCAATCTAAATCCGCAACTCGTCGAAACGCCACCCCGAAGAAGCACATCCAATATGAAAATCCCCTAGTAATTATAGTACTTGGGATAACTAATACATCGTAGTTGAATTCTATATAGCTACGATCACCGTCTAACATTTCGTTTTTTATGAGAAATACATCATTATACCGAAAAATGTTTATAAGTATACTTGGGTAAAAAAAGGCGTAACTTTTCTACGTTTCTAATCCGTTTCGCGCGTTTCATGACGTCCATCTCTTCCGAATCAAGACGCTTATCATAAATAGAAACATTTTCGAATTTCGGACGCTACATGGGGATCAGTGAAAAAATTACTGTTCACAACATAGACTATATATATTTTTATCGATTTAATTGTCCTGTGAAAACCCGTATCCGTCGTAATTTATTCGTTTATAGCTCCGTTTTAAATGAGTCTTTACGAGGACTTCCTCGTATTTAAAGTTCTATATATTTATGAGGTTTACAAAAAATAACTTTTCTTTCAGAATACATTAACTTTTATAAAAATAGTTTTTATAAAAGTATATAATTGTGCGTAAACTCGCGAAATTGCATAACTCGTTCGTTATTAATTGAAAAATTACATCTTACATTTTGGAATCCTAAAAATATGTGAATTTGTTAAAAATCTCAATACATGGCGTGTAAACTTTTATAAAAAGTTTTTATAAAAACAACAATTACCCTTCGTTTATTAACTATAACTCGTTTTAAACATAACTTTTTCGTTTATAAAGCCGTTTAACAGATTTTCTTACTTTTTCGGAATCGACCGTTGAATTGTAATATCTTATAAAAAAAATATAAAATGTATATGTTAAAATATCGAAATATGGACAGCAATTAGGTATTGAGTTTGGTAAGTCCATATATATGTTAAACCTTTTCTTTATACTTTACCACTTTTGTATTTTACCACAATTTCTATATATCATCTATTTATAATATCATATATAAATTGGAGCCATGTGTTCCATAATAAGTCCTCATATGTCCAAATTTACCAAGTCCATATTATACTCTTAACCCTTAACTTTCATAATTAACCTCTTTATCACAAGTTTATACTTAGTCACTTTTACATATAAACCATAAGTGTACAAGTGTATTTCTTCCAACATAACTTTATTTTAGTGTTCTAATAACATGATTAAAAGTCCATAATGAATATTAATAAGTCATTTGCCTTTCTTTTACTTGTAACATATTATATGAAATTTGTAAACCCTAATTAATACATAATCATTTTCATGTTTAACCAAGAGTGTAAATCACTTGTGTGACCATTTTAACATGATGTCATTAACATCAAAGATAAACAAAGTGTTAACCATTTATGATTAAAATAAATAAAAACTTCTTTTTACATGTTTATAATCCTAAATGGTGATTTAAGCTATAAAGAATTAACATGTGCATATAAATGAAAATTGCAAGAACATAAAGAGTTCAAGTAGACCTTATGAGGTATGATGATGATGAGAAACAAATGCTAAACCCGTGTTTAGACTAGAAACCAAAGCTTGCGACCAAGAAAACCCTATTTTTCTAAGAAAACCCAATCTTGCTTTTCCTTGATTAATACATTAAAAAAAAGTTAGCCAATGTTTTGGGATCACCTATAAATACCATAGAAAAAATGGTATAGGTGATAGGGGATTGAAATAAAAATTATATCGGATTGGTAGAGTGCTTGTGTTAAGTCGTAAGCAAATAGAGAGGGAAAAAGGAAGTTGTTTTGGTTTTCTATTAAAGTGTAAAGCACATGTGTTATAACTCTTATGAATACCATGTATATAAGGTGTTATACTAAGTCAAGATGAACATGGTATGGGTGCAAGGGATGGTACCTTAGGACTTAGTATGGTCTTATGAAGTCCAAAAGAACAAGTATGGTTGGTATTTAAATGAAGTGGTGTCATTTAAAAGTATGTGTGTCCATTTTGACCAAGTGAGAATGATTTTGACAAATTACTTGTACACTTGTCAAGAATTTCGGCAAAACATGAAAGATATAGATATATATCTTGCAACTTTTTATGTACTGGGTATAAAAGTGGGTTATTTGTGAAAGCGTAGAAAGTTTTGTGGTTCCGGGAGTAGCTAAACTCAATTTATAGCGCGAAACGACTACACTTACGTATCCGATAAAAAATAAAATGAACACGTAAAATAATTATCTTAAAATAATAATCTAACCCTTGTCTTTGATGTAAACATATAATTGTTTGGTGTTCGTTTAACACGCAAAAACGGATAATGTTTTAACTTCCTGCGATTAACTAACTATTTAAAAAAATAGAAAGCAACGTGTACAGCAAGAGAAAAAAATTATTTTAGTAAAATAGTATGACGTCATAAAAACCTGAAAAATGGATAATTGTTAAAATATTAATTTATAAACAACTAATTATCCCTCACAACCAACGGCTTGGTCCAATGGAATGGGAGGTTTTACCCTCGCTCAGGCAAGTCCACATGTTCGAGTCTTGTCTAGAGCATAGGTATCCCTCCCGCGTGTGTACAGGGAAGGGTGCCATGCATTCATGGGATTGGAACCAACCTGGTTGTGTGGTGCTCGCTAGCGCCTTTCTGGGCTAGGGAAATTAACCACCAAACAAATAAAGCCAAATCAACTTATCAAAACTCCAGTATAGATATAATCTGCATACATCATATCAGTTAGACAACATATATGATTAGGGATGGCAATAAAACCCGTACCCGATGGGGACCCGATCCCCAAACCCGAATTGACTGGGGAATCCCCGAGTTGACCGGGGATGGGGATGGGGACGGGGAATCCCCGAATTATGAAACCGGGGATGGGGCGGGGATGGGGATAACATAAATCCCCGGCCCCGTACCCGACCCCGAACTTTTTAATGTATAAATATATATAAATTATTTGTATATTAATACTACATGTACATGTATATGTATAAGGTAGTAAGTATTGACTAATATTATACTTGAAGTATATTTGTATGTATATGTCATATTTAATTAATCGACTACTTTTAAAATGTTAAGTACTAACTATATATTATTCAATTAATATTTTTTCTGAATACACACATTCGATCCATTTTATTTATATAGTATATGTGATATTTTAGTATTTACGATGCTTTAAAGTTGAATGACATTTTAATTAATCAAACCATGTACAACGTATGCGTTCTAAGACATTATGTAGGTCAATTCTTTATATTTTCGTTTAGTTGTGTAATTTTTATGCTCAATTTATAAGGGCGAAAAATCCCCGAATCCCCGTGGGGATCCCCGATCCCCATTGGGGACGGGGATGGGGATGTAAATTGATTCCCCAATGGGGATGGGGACGGGGATGGGGATGAGGCTGAGAAACGGGGATGGGGATGGTAAATACGATCCCCGAAATTCCCCGACCCATTGCCATCCCTACTTTTAGTGACAAAATCCATAGTGATGTTGTCCCATTTCCATTCAGGTATCTTGGGCTGTACCAACAATCCTGATGGTCTTTGATGTTCGGCCTTGACCTTAGCACAGGTCAAACACTTGCTAACATAGGTGGCGATGTCGGCTTTCATATTGGGCCACCAATATAGCTTCTTCATATCTTGGTACATCTTGTCAGAACCCGGATGTATAGAGTATTTTGATTTGTGGGACTCGTGCATGATCACAGTCCGCAAATCGCCATAACAGGGTAGCCAACTCCTGCCATTTAGGCATAGAGTTCCATCCGCACGAGGTTCCAACTTTTCCGTCCTGATCGCCTCTGGATTTTTAGCGTTTTCAACCAACATTCCACCAACATCTTCGTTCTTGATGTTCTCTGGTTTTCGTGCTTCAGTCTGAGCATTCAAGATTTGTTTGGGAAGATCCAAGCCAATAGTCATGACTAAGGCTCGAACTCTTAATGGTTGATCTCTCTCCTTCCTGCTTAGAGCATCGGCAACAACGTTTGCCTTTCCCGGGTGATAACGAATCTCACAATCGTAATCACTGAGCAACTCCAACCAACGACGTTGCCTCATGTTCAACTCTTTCTGATTAAGAATGTGTTGTAGGCTCTTATGATCAGTGAACACCGTGCACTTGGTTCCATACAGGTAGTGCCTCAAATATTGAGACGCGATCCACTACTGCTCCAAGTTCCAAATCATGAGTCGTATAATTCTTCTCATGAATCTTCAGTTGGCGTGATGCATAAGCAATCACCTTCTCTCTTTGCATTAACACAGTGCCCAAACCCTTCTTTGAAGCGTCGCAGTATGCGATAAAATCTTTGCTTCCTTCAGGTAAGGCCAGGATTGGTGCACTGCACAACTTTTGCTTTAACAATTGAAAATCTGCTTCTTGTTTATCACCCCAAAAAAACTTGACCTTCTTCTAAGTAAGCTTGGTCATTGGTTTGGCGATCTTCAAAAACCCTTTAATGAATCTCCGGTAATACCCAACAAGACCTAAAAATTAACGAATCTCCGTTGGCGACTTAGGAGATGCCCAATCTTTAATGGATTCAATCTTGGCGGGATCCACGTGAATACCCTTACTATCAATCACGTGACCTAGGAACTATACTTTAGGAATCCAAAATTCACATTTGGAAAACTTGGCATACAACTCCTCTTTCTTAAACAATTCTAAGATTAGCTTAAGGTGCTCTTCGTACTCTTGCTTGTTCTTTGAATATATCAGAATATCATCAATAAAGACAATTACGAATTTATCCAAATATGGTTTGCACACCCAATTCATAAGGTCCATGATTTCTGGACAGGTGCGTTTGTTTTAAACTAAAGGCTTAACTTGAAATTCATAATTGGCCATAAAGGGTCCTGAAAGCAGGGCGTTGTTTTAGTATTTTAAGGAATGTTTCTTCTTGATCCTCAGTGGTGATACCTGACCTTTAGGTCGATCGTGAGTAGTAACTTGACCCTTGAGATGATCAAAAATAATCATCAATTCTTGGGAGCGGGATAATGGTTCTTCTCCGTTAGTTTATTCAATTCCGGTATCATTGCACATCGGAATGATCATCCTTCTTCTTGACAAACAAGACCGGAGCTCCCCAGGGTGAGGAACTAGGTCTTATAAAGCCTTTGTCAGATAGTTCTTTTAGTTGCTCTGACAACTCTTTCATTTCAGATGGTGCCAATCGATAAGGTGCCCGTGCTACAGGTGCAGCACCAGGTATTAAATCGATTTGAAATTCCACTTGTCGAGTCGAAGGAAGACCCAGCAAATAATTAATGTCCTCAAGAAAGACTTCAGGAAAATCTCGAACTATTGGTACATTATCAGAGCTTCTTCCTCTGAATTGTCTTCAATCTCATTGTGGAGACATGTGCTAAAAGGATGGACATCTTTTAGCATGTACCTTAGTTTGTTTTAGGAGTACGAGATAATGTCAGACGAGGTCTGGTTATCCCTGGTTGCTTTCATCACGTGAATAATTTAATGTTTCATTTACCCAGGGGTTTCGATACGATCTTCTTGGAACCACACAATGTTTGCGTGGTACTTATTGCCAACCAACCATCCCATATTATAGCGTCGAAACTACCAATATCTACAGGCATTAAATTTATGTTGAATGGGTGGTTTAGGAGATTTAATGTGCAACCCTAAGGATAGTGTTTAACCCAATTACCCTCCCATCAGCTAGTTCGACATCATAATAGTGATCTAAGGTAGATGGCCGTGATTTGTCCTTTTGGGAAATAATGCAGTAGAATCAAAGCTCC
The DNA here is from genome assembly GCA_026074375.1 of Tanacetum coccineum. Classification (NCBI taxonomy): domain Eukaryota; kingdom Viridiplantae; phylum Streptophyta; class Magnoliopsida; order Asterales; family Asteraceae; genus Tanacetum; species Tanacetum coccineum. The sequence goes on along the minus strand of BQNB010003508.1, from coordinate 95,094 downwards.
TATCGGCACCAAGTATCTAATTAATATAGAGCATGTAGTTGTTGCGAAGGAAGTAACGTCACCGAAGTTGTGCTGGGTTTGTCCCTGCACGTCCTACTACATACACTTTGGCTGGAGCCCTGTCATTACCAACTTGATTTCCACGGTTTTTGTTGTTCTTCAGCTTTGGGCATTCCCTCCTGTAGTGTCCTTGAACTCCACACTTGTAGCAAGTAGGTTTCTGGCCTGACCTAGTGCCCCTCTGATTGTTAGCATTGTTGGCATTTCCCACACTCCTACAGTCACGAGCAAAATGGCCAACTTTGTTGCATTTATGACATTTTGGAGCACACGGACGTCGTGGTGATGAGTTGGCATTTAGACATAGGAGTTTGTTCCCCCAATATGGCTTCCTTCCACAGTCCTGTAGTATAGCCCTACAGTGTTCTGGCCTATGTCTGTTGTTGTTGGTTTTGATTGTTTCGAGGAGTGTTTTCAAACTTCCTTTTGTTCTTAGCTTGTCTTTTAGCCATAGTGATGACTTTCTTATCTATCAAATCAGTGGCCATTTCAATAGCCTCTTGCATGGTTTTTGGTTTTGATGCTACAATGTTTCCATGGATCATGTCGGGTAATCCGCCGACGTACCTTTCAATCTTGTCAGACTCCTCCGGAAACATCCTAACATACAGCAGTGCTAGTTCCTAGAAACGGTTTTGTTTTAGTTGTACCCTATCAATCAGTACCTTCACTTTTAAAATTACACAAATTTCAGCCTCGAGCCTTTACATCTCGTTCCTTGGACATACTTGTCAGTTATATTCTTTCTCAGATCGGCCCAAGTATTTGCATATGCGAGCTTCATGTTGACAGTCATAACATGGGTATTCACCATGCTTAGAGAACCTGCCTAGAAGTTTACAGGTGCGAAAATTGAATCTGATTTTCCACAGGGCAATTGCTTATGCGGAAAAATTGTCTTATACCTTTCAAAACCATTGAATTAATTCAAAAACCTCCCTCTGTGCCTTTGAAATATAAAGGTTTGCATTCCTAAAGTCATGGTAAGTGCTTCTAGATAATGCGTTCAGTCCTCTCTCGCACTGTTCCCGAAGTGTGGGCTGTCATCGCCATTTCTGTTTTGGCATCACATGATGCCAAGCGGATCTACACACCTTGTCAATCATTGCCTGAAGTTGGCATTAGTGACGATTTGTGGTGGTGGTTGCTGTTGGGGCTGGGGTTGTTGTGACCGGTGTTGACCTTGTGGCTCGTTTTGGTGCCATTTTCTTCAATCAAAAGAAAATACAATACCCGTTAGATTTCATAAAATCATAACCATGACGTGACATATACATGATAAATAAAGTGAGATCACATCACACAGTGAAATATACAACTGAATTGTAATCAACAATGATATAACCAAATCGACATTCATTCATAAACAAATTCGATTACAAACGTGACATAATACAACCATTCCATATATAAATTGGAAAACATACATGAATGGTCCAGATACAAAAGGATCATAATGTTTAGGTTACAAAATAAACATAACAACCTAAAGCCTTACTAGCCGGGATTAAACCCGTAATACTTAGTAGGCTATATACAAAATGACTAGCCATAATATGATCTAATCTATGAACTGCTACCAGCCTCCTCTGGCAGCTCTGGCTGTGCAGAACCTCCAACGGGTCCCTGCTGTCCCTGTAGTATGGTAACCTGTCCCTGTAATGCTATGACCTGTCCCTGTAGGGCTGTCACCTGCCCCTGCAAGGTGGTCACCTGTCCCAGTAGTGGAGTCACCTCTCTCTGTAGAGACTGCATAACTGTCAATGTCTGTATAAGCTGCTGCTGTCGGGTATGATCAGCTGTCCTCAACTCTCTCATCTCTGTAGATCTCCTCTGGTCTGCCCTCAGCATCTCTGAAATCATAGCCTGTCTCTTATGATCAGCATCATATAACTCTCTAATCTCTGACATCTGAGCCAGTACTGTAGTGCGTAGTGACATAACCTCTACACGCGCAAGATCACTCGCATCCATAGATCATCCCCAAGCCTCTCTAGACATCCTAGCCTCAGCCTCCATGAGTCTAGTAGTACGTGCATGTACACGCCTATCCCTAAACAACATGTTGAGACGACCAGCCAATAGCTATCTCTGACTCTGCTCGTCGTCTAACCTCGTATAAACCTCATCCGTGTCCTGCCTAACCCTAGTCTCAAATGCTGTTATATGTCGACCCAACTCCGTGTCAGTACTAATTGGTGCCCCCTGAAGGGTCTCAACTATCTCGTCCCACGAGTCGGTGATCCTATATCCAATCTCTCTCTCCGGATCACGTCTGATCTCCCTATCCATAGTAGCTATAAAGCCATAGTCTGCCCTAAGACCTCTAGCCGGTCTAGCAGCAGCAGCAGATGAGCTCTCTCCTACCTCGTATCTAGAACCAAGAGCGATACCTAACCTCTTTTGAGGTGGTAAGGTAACCTCGGGCCTGTCCTCCCTACGACTAGCAGAGGGTAGTAGCAATGGTGGTGATGAAGTAGGAACTAATATAGGCAAGGGTGGTGGTATCCCTAATGATGGTGCATCTGGTCTGGTGGGGGAGAGTATGAAGGGTGGTGGTAATGGTAGAGAATGGGAAGTAGATGCGGCCTCAACTCTCATCCGGATCATAGCAGGTCGATAGCCCAATGAACGAATGGGGCTAGGAGGTGGTGCTGGTGATAACACAAGTGAGGGTGGTGATAGTGGTAGCGATGGAGAAGGTATCTGGGGAAGTGGTGAAGACCATGGGGAGAGTGGTGATGATGGTGGGGTAGATATAGCGAGAAGTCTGGCAACCTCTGCATCAGACCATAATGGTGTAGGTACTGGAGCTGGAATAGAAATCCTAGCTGTCACATGATATGCAGGGTGTGGTGGTGGTGTGGCCGCAGACTCATCAGTCTTGAACGGCTCTGTCTCATCCGTAAATGGGGCTTGATTAGTAGCTGGTAAAGCAACAACTACAGAGTCGGCAGGAGCTAGGTGCTCCTCCTCCTCCTCATCCCTATCAGCCTCCATGTCAGCATCATCATCCTCATCATCCTCTGATGACCCCTCCTCGTCATCTCCGTCATCTCCTCCATCAGCAGGATAATCGACAGGATCCTCCTCGGGGTCCTCATCGTCATCTTCCTCCGGGTTCGCCTCAGGATCGGACTCCGGGACATAGTCAGGTGACTGAGCAGCGGGTGAGGCATCCTCAGCACCTGGCTGATCCTCAGAAACAATCTCATCATCAGTATGCTCTGGGCCTGAAAATCAGAATTCTGCTAGCATACAGCTGGGCAGAAATCGTTTTTGTCTTCCTGGCGGGTAAATGCTAGAAGACATCACTCCCGGCTTGTGTGCAGATGCGAAAACAATTACGTAAATGAAATGTATCATGGTGCCTCATGCTCTGGACTCGTCCTCCTCCTAGGTGTAACCTTCACAAGAGCACGTCAATCCATAGAAGGAGAGTGGGGCCTGACTCTGAACCGGCCTCCAAGATAAGGGGTCCTCAGTGTGTGTGTTCCTCAGGGTAGGCTAATGATACTATTGATCATCGGCTCTCGGTGATCTCTATGTCCTAGTTAAATCCTCAAATGGGCTGGAACCTTATGTGTATGTAATCCCTAGATTCATCCGATTCTGACATGACTGGAAGCTGAAAATTCATAAATAGCTTTTATTAGTATTTTTATATAGATCTTATAGTAAATTACATTTATATTCATAACATGTATATCAAATATGAATGCATCTAGTCAACAAACTAATGGCAAAAGTAGTGTATGCTAATGAATGTATGACATATGTATTGTCACCGTGTAAAACCCGTTGTATGAATTCGATTTTTGTTCTGAAATGGTTTATGGTCCAGCAAATAACATTTGAACCTGGTTTCTCTATAACCTCTGGCTCCTGATACCATCTCCAACCCTTTTCATATTGCCAAATACCTTCTTTGTGTGAGAGGGTATAACAAAAATTTCATCATGAGTAGACATATCACCAACTTGTTTATCCAGAAAGACTTGCATAAACCTTGGATACATTAGAAATTTGACACTACTATCTACATTCTTCACCATACTTTCAAAGATATACATAGAAAAGTTGAATTTCTGGTTTGTGGCTAAGCAGATTATTATAGAGGCCATAGTGCTATTAAATTCGTTCCATGCAGTAGACGTAGCACTTAGGCATTGCAGAATAGTATGAATCAAAAACTTCCATTGAGGAGAAAAGAAAGCCTTGTAAAATGTAAGCTTATGAGAAAGTTTTTCATACCCCATATGTATAAGCTGCTCAAAAATAGTGGCATTGGGTAGACAATCAGTACCTTCAGCATCTTTCAGTTAAAGATCTCTCTTTATTGTGGATTCAGTGATGATCACCTTCTTCCTATCCACTAGGGCATGCAACTAAACGTCTTCATTAATAGTTTTCACCTTTGTAGTAGCCCAAAACTGCTCAATACATAAAGTATAGATTGTAGGATTAACCGTTAACGCATATTTGATAAGATTCGCATTCAAGAAATCCACAATTTGCTTAAACCCTTCACTTTCAGTGGGTTTAGCCAAGAACACGACCATATTGTGTGAATCAACAAACTTTAGAGCAGACATTGTGATGGGTTTTGATAATAAATGATGAAATTGAGTTAGGGTTTATGATTAGAGAGTATATGAAAGATTGAAATTGATTAAATGATTGAATGAAACCATTAATCAAAGTATTTATGAAAATACCCTCAACAGCATTAACGTTTGCTAACAGTAGTAAGTTATGCCTAGAAGCATTAACTTTCAACTGGCAGTAGTAAGTAACCCAGCAGTAGTAACTCAGTAGTAAATTAAGCCTAGCAGCATTAACTTACAACCATCAGTAGTAAGTTATGCCTAGCAGCATTAACTTTCTTTAGCAACAATAAGTTTATGCCTAGTAGCATTAACTTTGAATCACCAGGATTAACTCAAATTCCTTTCTAATCAGCATTTCCATCATCAAATTAATATTTTAACTTACAAATTCTCTCTGTCTATTTTTGATTTCTCTCAATTCTTTTAGCTCACAATTCTCTCTGTCTGTTTTTTATTTCTCTCAATTCTTTTAGCTCACAATTCTCTCTGTCTATTTTTATCACACATCTCTCTTTTTGTTTTTCAACTCACAACTTCTCTTAATTCTTTTTCTCACTAAATCACTCTGTCTGTTTTTATCACACATCTCTCTTTCTGTTTTTATCACACATCTCTCTTTTTGTTTTTAATCTCACTAATTCTCTCTAGTCTTTTTCCTTACCATTTTCTTAATCAGGACTATAAGATTTAGCATTCCAATACTAGCAATCAGATATTGAAAACTACTTACATCAAATGCTTTTGTAGGAAAATATGCAACATTCTTGTCAGTATGAATCTTAATCATTTGAATTAGCTTTTTTTCATTGGATTCTCTGATGAAGTGATGTCTAATCTCAATGTGCTTTGTTTTTGAATGAAAAACAGGGTTCTTAACTATGCATATAGTACTCTCATTATCAATATAGATCTTTGTATGCATAAAGTTATACCCATAATCAAGCAATTAATTTTAAATTCAAAGCACTTGGCCACAGCAACTTGAAGCAACTACATATTCAGCCTCTATTGTGGAATTAGCAACCACAGTTTGCTTCTTGCACTGCCATGAAATCAATCTACATCCTAGGAATTGACAACCTCCTGTTGTGGACTTTCTATCTAAGCTTGCTCCTGCATAGTCACTGTCAGTATATGCCACCAAATCAAAAGGTGAATCCTTAGGATACCAAAGGCCTAATTTAGGTTGACCTTTAAGATATCTAAAAATTCTTTTCACAGCATGAAGATGTGACACTTTAGGGTTAACTTGGAATCTGGCACATACACATACAGCAAACGTTATACCTGGTCTTGAAGAAGTAAGATACATCAATGAGCCAATCATTGATCTATACATGTGTTCATCTACATTTTTACCATCTGCATCTTTGAGCAAAGGCTTATGGGTTTCCATAGGTGTGTTTGCTGTTTTGACATCACTAAAGCCAAATTTATTCAAAATCTCAGTCACATACTTGTCTTGGCTTATAAAGATCCCATCTTCCTTCTGCTTCACTTGTAATCCTAGAAAGAATGTAAGTTCACCTATAGAACTCATCTGAAACTTCTTATGCATCATCTTCTCAAACTCTGTGCATAACTTCTTCTTTGTAGTCCCAAAAATGATATCATCTACATATACATGTACTATTAGAATATCACCTTGGTCCCTCTTAATGAATAAAGTTTTGTCTATATGTCCTCTCTGAAACCCATTTTCTAACAAATAAGTAGACAATGTCTCATACCAAGCTTTGAGAGCTTGATGCAATCTATAGAGAGCCTTTTCTACTTGGTAAACTCTGTCAGAGAAGTCTGGATCTTCAAATCCTGGTGGTTGACAAACATAGACTTCCTCTTCAATCTTACCATTAAGAAAATCACTCTTAACATCGATCTGGTACACCACAAAGTCTTTAAATAAGGCATAGGCTAAGGATAACCTAATTGCTTCAATTCTGGCAACAGGGGTAAAAACTTCATCATAGTCAATCCCTTCTTTTTGTGTGTATCCTTGAGCAACCAATCTTGCTTTGTTCTTTATCACTATGCCTCTTTCTTCCTTCTTATTCTTGTAAACCCATTTAGTACCTATGGCCCTTTTGCCATTTGGTTAATCCACCAGGGTCCAAACCTTTTGTAATTTGAATTGTAGAAGCTCATCCTGCATAGCTTCTATCTAGCTTGGATCCTTCAATGCTTGGATTACCTTCTTGGGTTCTTCTTATGATAAAAAGCAAGCAAACAAATAATTTTGAAAGTCTTTATGGTTTGTTCTTTGCTGAACTGAACTAAACAAACCATGTTCTTTTAAATTCTTTGTCATTCTTCTTATTTGAGGTGCTGAATTCAAGTCTCCGATGATTTGGTCAACTGGATGACCTTTGTGTATTCTTATAGTTGGAATTGGACTGACAGGCATAAATGCATCTAAATTTTTCATGTCAGCCTCTACACCAATATCTTCATCATTATCTGAATAAATAATATCTTCCAATTCGGGCATATTTGGATCATTTAAAGTTTAATGCTAGTTTTTGGATCAACAGCATTAACTTATGTGCCAGCAGCATTAACAGTTGAACTAACAGCATTAACATTGTTAGTGTTGTTTCCATCACTAGCAGTATTAATATTGTTAGTGTTGTTAATATAATCATCCTTCTCTTGATTAATTCTTGGCTCCTCTGTACTTGGAACCTCACTGTCTTTCTCTTCAGTTAGATTTCCACTTTCATTCTCTAGATCTTCAGCATCCTTTTTTTTCCTCCTCCCCTGATGGTTTGAATCTAGCATCAAGAGAATCCTTTAAACTAGAAGAGAATGGTAGATCTTGCGTCCATAATGGTAGCAGTATGTAATCTTTGACAGGTACTGTCTCCACTCTAGCTTTACCTGCATTGTTACATGCTTTTGTACATGCATTACCATTAGACTGATTCCCTATAACAACTGGCTTATAGTTCATAGAATTTATTAGTGCATCTATATCAAAAAGCCAATTAGGTCCAGTTCCTGCAATATTAGATGTATTTTCACTAAATTGTACATGCATGTTCTCTTCTACTATCCTAGTTCTACTGTTGAATACTCTGAATGCTTTGCTATTGGTAGAGTCCTACAAAGAACCCTTCATCATCATTTCCATCAAATTTACCTAGCTGATCTATGGTATTAAGGATTCTAACAGGACACCCAAATGGTCTCATAAATCTTAAAGCAGGTTTTCTACCTAGAAAAAGTTCATAAGGGGTCTTGTTGTGAGGCTTGATAACTAACACCCTATTTTGGACATAACAAGCAGTATTAACTACTTCATCCCAGAAAGTTGTTAACAATTTTAAATCAGCTAGTATAGTCCTAGCAGCCTGTATTAGTGTCCTATTTTTTCCTTTCTGCTACTCCATTTTGTTATGGAGTCCTAGCAACACTAAATTCCCTCTTAATACCTTTCATTTCACAGAACTGATTCATGACCCTATTCTTGAATTCAGTCCCATTGTCACATCTAATCACTTTCACTCTAAGGTTTATTAGATTTTCTATGCCTGTTATGAATGTTTTAAGAATTTCCCTAGTTTCATCCTTAGTGGCTAAAAAGAAAACCCAACTAAACCTACTAAAATCATCTTCTTCATTAAACTCTTTACAAATGTTGGGCCAAACAAATCCATGTGCAACATTTGTAATGGTTGGCTGATTAAACTGACTGTTTTGGTCTTATAAGAAGCTCTGTGTTGTTTACCCTTCTGACAAGCAACACAGGTTTGATTAATTTCAAAAAGTTTTGAAGGTAAACCTCTTACAAGGTTTCTCTTTACTAGTTTATTCATTGTTTTGAAATTTACATGTCTAAGCCTCATATGCCAAAGATTAGATTCATCTGTTGTGGATTTTGCAAAAAGACAAGTGAGACCTCCTTGAGGAACAACATTCTTTAAGTAAACACTGTGCATGTTATCCTTTCTAGGAACTTTAAGTAAAACATGACTTTTATCAGTTAACTTAAAGTCTGGAGACAAAACAACAAATTTAGTATCAGTACAAAGAACACTGTTCTTCTTGTCACACATTTGTGATACACTGAAGAGGTTAAACTTTAGTTCCTTTACAAAATACACATCTTCAAAATCCAATTTACTAGTTTTTATTTTACCTTTCCTAGTACTTTTCCCTCCTTTAGAATTACCTCCAAAGGCAACAAATTCTCCATTAATTTCTTCATAATCTGTAAGATAGGATCTGTTTCCTGTCATGTGCCTAGAGCATCCACTGTTAATCACTCCTTTATTCTTCAAATCTTGTTGTGGATTACCCTACACATAATGGTAAGAAAATTAGTTTCTTTTGGGGACCCTAGCGATTACGAACTTGGATCTGCCTTATGCATCAATATAGTCAAATCTTTTAAAGGACATTGATGCACCATTGTTTCTGGAGACATGATCTAAAATTTTGTGCTTTGGTCTCTAAACCCAACATGTTGAGGCCTTAACAGCATTTTCCTTGTTTCCCTTAACAGCACTAATAACTGCTTTTGGCCTAGCAGTATTAACCCTTGTTCCCTTAACAGTATTAACGTTTTTAGTGAAATTACTGTTATTAGCTGCTATTATTTTGTTAAACGGCCTTCTAGCAGTCGAATATGCATTATTAATAACATTTTTCATGAGTCTTGCATTATTCACTGTTGTTCTTGATTGAACAGTATTAACTGGTCTAACAGTATTAACTAAAATTGGGCCAGACCTAGTTAAGACTGTCCTTGGAACCATATTCCTTTTTGGACTGGGGTGAGTTAATTTAGAGAAATTCTATTTGTTCACCCTTTGAATATTAGTCCAAACTGGTTTTACAAATCTTCCATTATTATACCAGTTATTGCAATCATTCTTCAAATGATCAAAACTACCACACACATGACAAGCTTTGTTAAACATCTCAAAATCACTCCCTAATTTTTCTTTGAGACTTCTAATTTGGTTCTAGTTCCTCTTGTTTCCTCCTAGGACTAGGTGTGTTTTGCCTAATTTTATCACTGATGGTTCCTAGGAGATTTTACTTGCCATAGCCTTAAAAAAGTTTATCGTTAGCAAAACTATTGTTTATTAAACATCTCAACTTGTTTTTTAACCTTAGGCAGACATTTTCTTCATGCACTATCAGATACCGCAGGTCCTCAATAATTAGGGCTCCTCATTTTCTTCTACAGCACTAGTTTATTAGTCTCAACACCTACGCTATCAATACAACAATCAAACTCAACTAACAAACTGTATTCGCATCAACACATCGCATCTAGAATAGGCTAAACTAAATCATTCTTGGTCTGAGTATAAAATTCCCCAAGTATAAGGAGGTGGGACAACTTTATACCCTAATCTTTATTTTACCATATACCATAAATGACTGTCTAAAAGTTAACTTAGGAACTCGTTTAGATGAATTTTCAAATTTCTTTGTATTGTAGAAGTTGAACTCATCTTTTCTTTTATTTCCAACTCTAACTTCCTTTTACAGCTCTTTAAATAAATCTCTTTAAATAGATTTCAACATTGTTAGAGTTTATATCATCCTCATACACAGACTCATTATTTCTCTTAAATACTAACACAGTCTAGCTTCTACAGATTCTTCAGACCAATTTATAAGAGACGCAACTTATCCTACTGTTTTAAATCTTTTTAACTAATTGTTTCTTTTGAGTTCTTTTAGATCTTTTACACCTTCTAAGATACCAACATCCATATTCGAAGACAACAATTGTCTACCTTAGCACAACACATGCGTTAGAGAAAATAAAACCTGTCATTAGATACCTCAGAGTTGTAGAATAACGTGAACTGGTGAATGGAAAAAGCCATTGAGCAAAATGGATTGGAAGATCAACCATTTTTCTGCTTGATCACATCCAATCATAGCCAAAGCATCACACTGAGACACTGAGGAATTTGAAGTAGTTTCCCAACCTGGCGCAGGTCGCTAGCTGTAAGGCCTCCCTGTTCCTGCTGTCTTGATTCCTGTGCCCTGCAGCGTCCTTTGCAAATGTGTCCTCTTCTTATGGCACTTGAAACACTCCACCTTGACCTGTCAAACCAATCGTTTCTTATCGGCCAAGTTCACTTTCTTTCACATTCTTCAGAATCGATCATACCCTCAAATAGTCATTGATTACTTATATAAATAGCATATATTTAATATATATATAATATATAAGTCTATATATTATATATATACTATATATATATACTAGTTAATTAACTAAAAATACCAATTAATCAATAATAGGTATAGTGAATAAGTATTCCAAAGGATTCTAGAGAGAATTACTTTTATCCAAAGACAATGTTAAAAAACCTTCCGGGTCGAGGTATCCCGACAAGGTGTGAATTGAAAATCAAGGTTAAGTCCGTGATCGCGCGCGACTAAGTAAGCAACTATATCAAATTTTAACCCTACAACCTCAAATTTAATTTTTATAATTACTAAATGACTAAAAATAATTTTCAGAAAAAGAATTATATTTTTTTGATTTTTATTTTATTTATTATGAATTAAAAAAAGATTTAATGTAAATTAATTATTAAAAATAGTAAACCAATTATTAAAATTCTAGAAAAATTAGGGAAAGTACTTTAGACTATTAAGATTCTAAGAAAAATAAAAGTTGGAAAAGATGCTAAACTAATAAGCAGTAAATAAGCAATTTATTGCTGATAAGCAAAACTGAAAAAACAACCTTAAGTATTAATTGAAACAAACATATGATGAAAAAGACCCCAAGGGCGAGATGGCATTGAGTGAGTGTGATTGAGGCTTTGGGTAAGCAAGGAGATGTCAGAAAGATTACGACCCTCGTGCGACCTCTCTTTTTTTGATGAAAACAATTTTTTTATCTTTTTATTTTTCTTTTTAAAAACTAAACTTAAGCTAAAAATAAGCAACTTTAATAAAGACACTTTTGACAAAACTAAAAAATAAGCTGGAAATAAGCTTAACTAAAGCTAAATAGTTATACACTTATAAAACGGTTGAAATTCTAGTTAAATTCGTCTTTTTTGAGGCATTTTTATCAAATACCTAATAGGCACAACAGGCACAGGAGTAAGACACCAAAGAAGCTAACAACAGACCCTATTAAAAGCACCTTTTTCACAAATCCATGATAAGCACAGGAATAAGCAAGTGAAATGACAGATAAACTTAGAAGACTTTAGACATTTAAAAACTAAGACTGAATAAGCTAAATTAAGCTCAATAAGCTAACATTAGAACATACAAACTGAACAGACCTTAATCTAATCCTAATAAGCAATTATAAACCTAAATAAGCAATTCTAATAAGTTGAGTAAGCAAAAGAAAACAGAATAAGCAAAATTAGCTAAACTGCTAACCAAACAGACCAAAAGGGCATGTTCAAGCTTAATTTTAAGCTACTATATCAATAAGCTATTCTATTAAACCTAAAAACAGTTTAAATTCAACAACCAAACAACTCAAATAAGCAAGAAAGTAGTATTTTGAATCACAAAATAAGCTAGAAAAGGCTAAGTGAAAATTACAGTTTAACTGTTTTTGGTTTTTTTTAAGATTTTGAAAAGTCTAAAAGGCTAATTTGCAGCCCTAAATAAAGCTGGAAAATAAAAGTTAAAATCCAAAATAAGCTAAACAGAATTGAAAACTATTGCCACACAAGCTTATGCTACAAAAATAAGAACATAATACAACTAATCTTACTTAAATTGGACTATTGAAATAGAATTTTTTAAAACTTAAAAATTAAACTTAATGACTTTGATAGTTTTTATTGAACTCAATACACAAAACATTGCTCACTTAGCCTAAAACATTCCTACTGCATTTATGATTCTATAACTGAACATAAAATTAACACCAAAAAAGCTACCATAAAGATCCATATATCAAAATAAACTGAATTATAAAACAAGAACACCACAGTTTTAAACCCTGGAAAGATTAAGCCTTAAACTAGAGATCTAAACTTTAAAACTTATGAAAACTGACTTTAATACTAGATTTAAGCTTGTCAAAATTGACTTAAAGGATAAGAGTGACTTAGGCAGCACTAACTTATGTTAGTGCTGCTTGTGCCAAACACACCTTTAAGTTTTTTAAGACTCATTTTAAGCCAAATCAATTCCAAATAAACCTTGATTTTTGATAACAGATTATGAACTAAGTATATTCTTGACAAATAAGCATTAACTTAAGAAGAATAAGCACTAAATAAATAAGCAACTAAAATAAGCTATATACTAGAAAATGAGACAGATTCAATTTAAACTTACACTAAACTATTTTAAGCATATTAAGCTAACTTAAGATAAGAAAAGCACAAATAAGCAACAGAAATAAGCAGTTAATTAATGCAATAAGTTGAATATTAAAATAGGCTAAAATATGAAATAAGAGTTGTACCTTGATTCCAGCTAAACAGGAATCTATTATTGCTCTTTAGAGCTTATTCTACAAGCTCCACCTTGTTTAAAAATAGGATGGTAAAGTCCATAAGCCCATCCCTTTCTGGCTTATCATCCCATATTAAGCAATCCATTAAGCATAGGTATTTAAATGCTTTAAATGAAACTGTGTTATAAAGGAAAACTTAAACTGATTTATAAGTAACTTAAAAGAGAAATGCGAGCTTATTGATGATTAAATGATATCTAAAAACATCACAGAGCTTAATTGCATAAAAGAATTTAAAGGACAGGATTTAAGAATTAACTTAAAATTGAAATTTCATTGATATTAAAAAGGTTACAAGCTTGAGATTAAAATACAATTTAAAGAAAAATAAGAAGTAAATAAGCATAAACCTACACTACTCCTAAACTAATCCTAAAATCTAACGAGTATAAATGTGAAAATCTCTTCTCTATTTATAGAATCCATGTGTGTTTGTTGTGTGAGAGGCTTGAGGAGTGCTCTCCAATCTTTAATCCTAGCCTTTCATCAAACCACCTCAATCATATGAATCAATCTGAGCCCTTTGTTTCTAATATGTCACATCAACCAATCATAATTACCTTGCGGATTGCCAGCGTGGATGTCAGGTGTGTCAGGCATTGTAAGCAAGGCCTTCCTTCTAGAAACACTTGCAAGCGAGTGTGTGTGCTTGGGTAACTTTTACCCTGGTATGAAAATGGTGGTAAAATGGAGGGAAAGGGAAAGGCTATTGTAAATGTTGACCGGGTAATTTGACCCGTGTTTATAAGATTGACCATGGACCAGAGTTGGGTTGGATTTGGTTTTTGGGCTTTGACTTGTTGTATTTGGGCTGGAATGGTTATAGGAGAGAATGAATTGGACTTATAGATATGTATAAGGGCTTAACAAAATTTTAAGCTTAAGTTTTATAGAAATACAATCTAATGGCTGACCCGCCCATCTAGAATGGGTACGGTTGGCCCCATTAAGGATGTAATGCCTTCGGCTATGTTTTTCCGCACTCTTTCCATTTCCAGTGCTCGAATTTTGTCCGTTATTGCATTGTTTTTTGTCCTTTTAAATTGAATTCCCTTTACCTATGCAAGACACAATTCACAATACAAAAGAATACAATGCATTTTCTATATTTATTGGTCATTATTGGTCTTTTTAGCTCGTTTTATTAGGTAAAATGTACGTGTATTTAAGCACATACCAGTCAACATAGCAATGTTCCACCTCAAGTCTATCTCTTCTAGATCACCAGGATGGATTTGTTGTAGATCTTCATTATCAAGCTGTAGAATACTTGATTGGCTAGCAAAGAAGGAATAAATCACAACATCACTCAAACTTTCAACAGTTGTTGAGCTATCAGCAGCACCCTGAGTGCCAGCAGTATTAAAACCCTGAGCAGTATTAACTGCTCTAGTTGCACTGTTAGTGCTGCTGACAGCGGACAAGAAAGGCTACATCCTGTATTTGGCGTGTGAGCTAGATGCCGCCCTATGACTTTGAATTCATATCCTTTAGATTAGTTAAGAGGGATATCATACAACACCAAACTCAATGTCTTAATCTCTGGTTGTCCTCTACACACATAGTAATGCATAGTCCATTCTTATGACAAACTTCTTAAGAACTTCTGATTGATGTCTTCTGAGGGATAACTTCACCATGCTTCTACAGTTGACTAAGTTACTTTGAGCATTTTCATAAGTTGCTTCATCACATTATGTGCTAGATGCAGCAAAGTTTTCATATTTGTTTGATATCAGAAAGATTTTTTAAGTTTCTTTGTAGCAGATAATACCATCCAAATTTCCCCCCCCTTGTTTTGTCTCAATAGCCTACAATCAGTGTCTTAGCAACCTTATATGAGTTTGAAACTTAATTGATGCTCATAGGTAACAGGCTCATCAACAAAGTGCTTCTTGCCTTCACTCTGACCTTCTTGTGCCTTCTCTCAACACTTGTAGGAGGGATAACCGACTCCCTTCCATTAACAGGTTTTTGTTACTACAATGCGTGCAATTACCATTTTTTACGACTCCCATAGAGTGTAATCAAGGCACTGTAGGTACGCTCCATCCTTAATCTTCCAGAAGACATCATACTCACCAGGTTTGGAGTTGGCGTGACAAGCCTTGATTGGTTTGAGAGATTTAAGATCCCTTGCTTCTTGACAAAGTAGATCTTGTGTGTAGTATAGGTTCTTCTTATTCAAAGCTTCTCACAAGCTCTGATACCACTTGATAGAACCTATACAACCTGATAGGAATTGATCGTTTAAGCTCTAGTTTGTTTAGAACTAATCTAGGATTAATAATAACAAAGGCAGAATAATCAAACAAAGATTCATTGTTATTAAACAAGGTTTTACATCATACATATACACACCAAGCCCCAAACCTACGAGCTCACCAACATTATTGTTTACGTTTTCGAGTATCATTTTCAGGTGAAGTGAAAGATGAGTAGTTTGGTGATATGTGATAACAGGCTTAGAAATATCTCGTGTTGATTTTTCATGTGAAGCTTTGCTTGTTTATTTGTTTGGTCCTTAGTATTTGGAAGTTTTGGTTTCAGTTTGGATTTGGACCCCTGTGTGGGAAATTAGAATTGTAAGAGATTATGGATTTAGTTATGATTTGGGGCATCACTCGAGGTTTGTTCGAGGTTGATGGTCTTCGTAACACTTGAAGTTTATGCATTGTAGTTTTTCTCTATATTGTATCTTGTGTTATGATTGATCATTATGTTGCGTTCCTGAGTTTCCGCCATTGTCGGGGTGTGACAGATTGGTAATCGAGCCAAGGTTATAGAGAACTAGGTGGGTTGGCCTCGACTATAACCTAAGATCCGTCATTTAGTTGCGTATAGGATCTATGTGCGCGGTGTTCCGCTTTTGCTTTCTTTCGCTTGTTCGCGGTTTGGTGCTTTAGATATGTCAGTCATTGAGATGTGTGAGCTCTATACTAAGTACGACTGGGAAAGGATGTGGATATAAATACAGTGGCCAACGTAGTTATATAAGTATCACAACTTACTCGTACTTGGTAATATTGTTCGCACAAATTGATATTGACACCATAAGGGGGTATTATGTGTAAAATTATATATATAGTAAGTTATTCTATATATATGTTAGTGATGACATCAAATAACGTCTATTTTATAGCATCATTTATCCCATGTAGTATAATTATTGCAAAGAATTGTTACTTAATCGTTTGTATTTGAGAATTGCAGTAATTATGGAGTACTTGGTGAAGATATGCTAAAAGGCACGCATTTTGGAGCTTAAATGAAGAGTTCGAGAAAGTCTACTGATCTGACAGCCAATACGCCGTATTATTCTAGACCTATACGACGTATCCAAGACTTTGACGAATCAAAAGACCATTGCCTGACTTTGAAGAATACGCCGTATCCACATCAATGATACGCCGTATATAATACTTTGGTCAACGAAGAAGAATCAACTGGTTTTACCTCAATACGCCGTATCCATCAAGAAGATACGGCGTATCCGTGCCTACACTTCACAAATAACCACGAAGGATTGGAGACCCAATACGCCGTATCCAGGAGACATCAATACGCCGTATTCACAATATAGTAATAAAATATTCTGGAAGATATCAAACGTGGTCCTTACTCTAAGAAATCCCCAATACGCCGTATCCCACATTGCTCGATACGGCGTATCGATCCTATTTCAGACTTTTAAATAAAAGACCCTAATCAGTTTTAGGTATGCAAGTGAATCCCTAAACCACCAAGTCGACCAAGAGACGAATAAAGGAGCCTAGAAGGTCAGAAAAGAGCCTCAAGATCATAGGAAAACTCTTGTAATCTTCGCGCAACCGAATACGCGTTCGATTGAGGTTTCTTTATTTTAATCGTTCATATATCAAACCGTGTGTATTTTTACAATGACTATCGGCTGATACCTTTAGGTATCAGCCATGTTTATGAAGATCTAATGTTTGGTTTGTTTATCTTGATTGCTTAATTTATCATTGATTGTTGCTTATGTTTATCAATTTATATTCGTTTATGTGCTTAAGTATGAGGCCTATCATTTCAACCTTCGTTAGTCCTACATATTTATGCGCTGCAACTTCGGTGTTTTTGGGACGTAGGCTAAAGTCTAGGATAGACTCTCACATTTGCAATTTATATATCTAGAATCATTGGATCACAAATAGAGACCTATCTTTGCCCTTTGGTTGTGAGATTAGTTGAGCCATAAGTTTAACCTTGGTTACCCAACGAGTACGTTCTAATCATTGGTAAGGACTCGGACAATGGACTACTAGTATATAAAGAGCCGTTAAGTAGTAAGTGGGTAAAGTGTTGGAAATACAAGTCAGAAGGTCAACGTACTGCTAAGTAGAAGGTCAAAGTACTGCTAAGTTGAAGATCAAAGTACTGCCTTCTTAGTATGGAAAAGTCAACGTACTGCCTTTAATATAAGAACATTTTAAGGGATTATTGTTAAAACGGTTACTATTAGTTGTTACATGTACTGTTAACATTAGTGATTAGTATTAATTAGTATTTGTGTCATACAAGGACTGTACACCTACTAGAGTTATCCTTATGTTTATAAAAGGATCTCTAGGAAGGCATTAGAAACACACAGACACAAGCTACAGAAACAAACAACAAAAAAGCATTAGTTAGAAGTATTAGAGATAAGTATTGTATTAGGGATCTGCAAACTTAGGCAGATTCAACGTGTGATAATACAAATCGTTTGTTAAATCATTGTGTGTTCTTCTTGATACTGTTAACTAGTTTCCGCATAGTTAATTGTATTACATCAGTGTTTCATTGTTATCGACTTGGATTTATTCAAGGAAGTAACATCCTTTACAGGCTAAAGGCTTATTATACTAAGGTATATCGATCCTACAAGTGGTATCAGAGCCTGTGTAGAGACTCTGATCTAGAAGAACTTTACTCATTCGAAATCTTTCCAAACTCTAAAAGATGTCTGAAGCTGATCCTATCCCTCCCACCTCATCAGTCACTGCACTAAGAATCCCAATGATCAAGAAGGGTGAATATGACCTATGGTCCATGAAGATGCGACAGTATATTGCCATCACTGATCATATACTATGGGATATAATCACCAATGGAGACCAAGCCACAACTGATCCTGCATCCTCGTCAGCACCAAAAACTTCACTTGCTGCCAACGCAAGAAGAAACAATGAGAAAGCTCTTAACATATTGCTTTCTGCAATTCCTGATAGACATCTTCTTAGTTTTCATGATGCCACAGATGCAAAAACCTTATGGTCAGCCATAAAAGCAAGATTTGGAGGTAATGAAGCATCAAAGAAGATGCAAAAGAATCTTTTGAAACAACAATTCGAGACGTTTACTATCGGATCTAGAGAAGAGCTAGATTCAGCATACGAAAGGTTTCAGAACATTCTTAGTATGCTTGAATTATATGATGCTAAAGTGTCCAATGAAGATGCGAATTTGAAGTTTCTAAGAAGTTTACCATCTGTGTGGCATGTAGTTGCTACAATGATTCGGGGACAACCTGGATTGGATGAATTGGAGTTTGATGATCTCTACAACAACTTGAAGGTGTATGAGCATGAATTGAAGGGTGTTTCAAATTCAAGCTCACAAAATATTGCTTTTCTGTCCACTGAAGTCAAAGGCAGTACTTTGAAACAAAGTACTGCTGACCCAGCAAATATCCCAAAAGGATATACTCAGGCTCCCTCAAGCAAGGTGCAAACTGCTCCTAACTGTGCTTCCCACTCAGATGAAATCATATGCTCCTTCTTTGCTCAACAAGCATCTATGCCTACAACTCATGATGATGAAGACCTGCTGCAAATTGATGAGGATGCTATGGAAGAAATTGACATTCGATGGCAGGTGGCTATGATAACTGCAAGGATAAGGAAGTTTATGAGGAAAACAGGAAGACCCATTGACCTCAAGCCAAAGAATGGGATTACCTTTGATAAGTCAAAGATTGAATGCTTTAATTGTCAAAAGTTGGGTCATTTTGCTAGGGAGTGCAGATTTGCTAAATATCAGGAAAACAGAGCAAATGGTCGTAATGAAAAGAAGATTGTGGCTATTGAAGATTCAAACTCAAAAGCCTTGGTGGCAACAGACAACAATGAAGAAGTTGACTGGACCAAGGAATTTGATGATGAACCAGTGACATTTGCTATGATGGCACTGACTGAACTTGAAGAAGATGATTGGAGCATGGAGATTGACGCAGAATCTGTGCACTTTGGACAAGATGGACTTGGTGATTTTGACTGGAGCAACAAAGCTGATGATACACCAGTGTCTTTAGCCTTGATGGCTACAAACTCAGAGGTACCTTATTAATATAAATTTTTTAATTTTTTTACCTTACTGTTCCAAATGTAGTAAATCTTATAAAAAGTTGCTTGAAAACTATCAAACTGAAAGAGACAATTTTCAAAAGGCTAGGACTGAAATTCTAGGATATCAAATGAGCTTAGAGTCATTAGAAGTCATACTTAAAACACATGAAAAGAATGAATATGCATGGGGTGATAAGTATGAACAGATGGAATATGACTTAAAGTTGAGGGATTTGAAACTAGAAGAAAAACAAAAGGAACTAGATCAAGTCTTAAAAGAAAGAGATGATTTCAAAGTAAAACTTGAAAAATGGACAAATGCTTCTGTACTTCAAAATGAAGTCCTAAACAAACAAAGATATTTGTCTGACAAATCATGTATAGGATTTGGGATTGAATCTAGTAGTAGTGGGGATAGTGACAATTCATCTGGGAATACAAATTCGACTGAATTTTTGTATTCAAACTTTCAAAAGGCAAAAGGATTCCATGCAGTACCTCCACCTACAGGTACTGTCATACCACCTAGGGCAAATGTCTCTTTTACAGGGATAGATGAACTAGCTATTAGGAATAAGGTCATTAATCAAGAGAAAACAAAGTCTAGTCAACCAGAAATTGATAGAAATAAAGTCATTATTGAAGATTGGGTTGATAGTGATGATGAAGAGACTGATTTAAACTTTTTAGAAATTCAAAAGAAAACTGTTGTGAACTCAGAAAATAGTGAAACATCTTTTGAAAACAGGTCTCCTAACAGTCAAACCAGTGTTGGTCAAGGATCTAGGAAAAAGGGACTTGGGCACAAAGGGGGTAAAACATGTTTTGTATGTTACAGTCCTGATCACCTAATCAAAGACTGTGACCTACACGAAAGAACCTTCAAACAAACCCAAACCCATAAACCTAAGGATCGCAGGGGTTCAAGGGATACAAGACAGTTCTGGAACAACATCAATAGGGTGAACCATAGTAACTTCTCAGGAAACTCTAGGTACCCTCACCAAAAGAGGTCTTTTATCCCATCAGCAATACTTACAAGGGAAGGGTTGAAAAGTACTGCCAGACCAAAAATGACACGAACAGTACCTTCAAAATAGTTCCTGACAATCGTGTTTTATCAAGGTACTGCTAGAACATGGTACCACTCGCAGTTACTTTCAAAGTACTGGGTAGGACCCATAATATTCCAAGGATGGATAATATAAGACCTAGAACCTCAAGTTTTTCACCATCATCAAGGTATTCTACCACAAGGACTCCTCATAGACCACAAAGACCCAAGAAAATTATGAAATCTATCTGGGTTAAGAAAGAAAGTACTGTTGGATCACAAACAGTACTTCCAAAAATTGTAAGTGTCAAAAGGAGTGCCATGATAAATCAAACATGGAGACCAAAAGGAGCTTATCTAGATTTATGAATTAGGGATAATGGATCTTACCAACACTCATGCTATTTGAGTATGTAACCCAATTAGGGGTATCCAAGTCAGTTATGACTTGGGGTCCCTAACGAATCTTAATTCTTTAAATTGTTTGTACATGGCAATCCTGAAGAAGATCTCAAAGATTATCTATAATTGAGTGTTGCTCTGGAGTTTGACAGGGACAAGGACAAGCTATTGATTTTAAAGAATTCAAAGGTGGTTATGTGGCTTTTGGGAATGATCCTAAAGGAGGAAGAATCACGGGAAAAGGAACCATAACAAGAATCTTGCCGATCATAGCTGAATACATAGGTGTCTTCCTACTATAGAAAGTCCAGCTATGTGGAGGAGGGAGGGAGCTTAAAGTTCAATTTCTATCTGTTTCTTCAAATCTGTGATAAGAAGCATAATGTTCTCTTCACTGATAAGGAGTGTCTTATCTTATCTCCAAAGTTTAAGTTTGTTGATGAAGATCTGGTGATACTTAGAGCTCCTAGAAAGAATGATGTATACAGTCTGGATCTAAAGAATATCATTCCTTCTGGAGGAGTAACTTGTTTGGTTGCAAAGGCAACAAAGGATGAAGCTGTCTTATGGCACAGAAGATTGGGGCATGTAAACTTCAAGAATATTAACAAATTGGTTCAAGGCAATCTGGTTAGAGGTTTACCTTCCAAGACATTCAAGCTTGATCATTCATGTCTGGCATGTAGAAAGGGTAAACAGCACAGGGCTTCTTGCAAGAAGATTGAAGAAAGAACAGTCAGAGAACCTTTAGAATTGCTCCATATGGATTTATTTGGACCTGTTTCAGTAGAGAGTGTAAATAGGAAAAAGTACTGCTTGGTGGTTACTGATGACTGTAGTAAATTCAGTTGGGTGTTTTTCTTGGCTTACAAGGATGAGACATATGATATGCTTCATGATTTGATTGTGGGGTTAGAAAACAAGCTAAGACATAAAGTGAAGACCATCAGGTGTGACCATGGAACAGAGTTCAAGAATCATTTAATGAATGAGTTTTGTGCCAAGAAAGGAATCAAGAGAGAATATAGTATTGCAAGGACTCCACAGCAAAATGGTGTCGCAGAAAGAAAGAATAGGACTCTCATTGAAGCGGCTAGAACTATGCTAGCAGACTCTCTTTTACCTATTCAATTTTGGGCTGAAGCAGTCAATACTGCTTGTTATGTGCTTAACAGAGTTTTGGTGACTAAACCTCAGATGAAGACTCCTTATGAACTTTTGATGGGCAGATCACCTAACATCAGTTTCATGAGACCTTTTGGATGTCCTCTGACTATACTTAATACCCTAGATCAATTGGGTAAGTTTGATGGCAAGTCAGAAGAAGGCTATCTGTTGGGATACTCTACTAACAGCAAAGGTTTTAGAGTCTATAACAGGGTCACAAGAAAGGTTCAAGACTGTCTTTATGTAAACTTTCTTGAGAATCAGGAGAATCAAAAAGGCAAAGGTCCTGATTGGATGTTTGATCTTGAACTTCTATCTCCTTCAATGAATTACATTCCTGTAAGGAAAGAAAATTATGCTGATTCAGGAGGACAAGCAACAACTTATGATGATGTTGAAGATTTAGATGACCAGCAGTTTATTGTTCATGGTCCAAGCATTAATACAGTTCAGAGTAAGCATTCAGAGGAACGTACTGCTGACAAAGAAGTTCCATTGTCCTCTGAGGAACAAGCTCAACATGATGAGCTTGTGAGTTTGATGCATCAAGAATCCATTGCTAAAGTTCATAATGATGCTCAAAGGAATGCTTTTGAAAAGGAAAAGAGGAGAATAGCACTTGAAAAGGGAAAAGAGTGTGGTCAACAGACTTCCCCCCCCCAAACTTTTTCATTTAAGTTACTGGCTACACACCTTCTCAAAGTACTGGTAATACACCTACAGATTCTGATGATGATGTTCCAAAAGATGGTGTTTTCTCTACAAATTCCTTTGATGATGAAAATAAGGAAGATGGAGAGCCTGATTACAACAACATGGATCACACCATTGATGTCACCTCTACTCCTACACTTCAAATGCAATATGAATCATCCTCAGAGTCAGATTTATTGTAAAAGTATGCTGGGTTCTATAAGAAGAAGCTTAAAGGAAGTGCTTTTGACCAACCTCAAGCATTGCTGTCTTTTATATACCAAGCAAAAACATAACTAACCACAATGATCAGCTGGGGGACATGACTTGTTTGCTTGTTTCTTATCTCAAGAGGAACCCAAGAAAGTCTCTCAAGCTTTAGCAGATGAAAGTTGGGTTGAAGCGATGCAAGAAGAACTACTTCAATTCAAGCTACACGATGTATGGGTATTATGTGACTTACCAGATGGCAAGAGAGTGATTGGAACTAAATGGGTTTTTAGAAACAAGAGGGATGAACGCGGGTACTATTATCAAGAATAAAGCACGACTTAGTTGCACAAGGGTACAGACAAGAGGAAGGTGTTAGATTATGATGAAGTTTTGCACCCAGTTGCCAGAATTGAAGGCAAATCAGGACTCTTTTTTGGCATTTGCATCTTTCATGGGCTTTACTATCTACCAGATGGATGTCAAAAGTGAATTTTTATATGGCAACATCACAGAGGAGGTGTACGTCAAACAGCCTCCAGGTTTTGAAGATCCTGTCATCCATAACAAAATTCTACAGCGTAGCAAAGCACCTTTATGGCTTACATCAAGCCCCAAGAGCATGGTATGAAAGACTTTCCACTTTTCTTTTGAAACATGGATATAGGAGAGGGGCTATTGATAAAACTCTGTTTATTAAGAAGGATAGATGAGATTCATGTTGTATAGGTTTATCCTTGATGATATCATTTTTTGGATTTACCTAGTCTGTCTATGGTGAGGATTTGAAGATCTTATGCAAAGGAATCAAGATGAGTTCCTTGGGTGAACTCACTTTCTTTTTAGGGCTCAAAGTCAAGCAAAACTACTGCTGGTATTTTTCTATGTCAAAGGACAAATATGGGAAATGACATTCTCAACCAAATTTGACTTTAGACCATTAAAGCCAGCATCTACCAATAGAGCTCATAATCTTTAGGAAAAGTGTAAGAGGGGTGAAGAAGTTGATGTCCATTCTTTATAGGTCTATGTATTGGATGTTCAATGTATTTTTCTTTCTGCTTCAAGACCAGAAAAATAATGTTATGCTGTTTGTCTGTGTGCAAGGTTTAAGTCACTCCAAAGGTTTCTCACATACATGCTGTAAAAAGGATCTTTAGGTACCTTAAACATCAACCAAAATTGGGTTTATGGTATCCTAAGGATTCTCTTTTTCATTTAGAAGCTTTTTCAGACAGTGACTATGCTGGGGACAATCATGATAGACGATCAACTTCAGGAGGTGTCAATATTCTTAGAAGAAGACTGTTCTCTTGGCAATGCAAGAAACAAACTATTGTGGCTATATACATCTACAGGCCAGGGAATATGTATCAACTTGCCAAAGTTGTTGTGCTCAGGTACTTTGGATGCAAAATCAACTGCTAGATTATGGATTTAACTTCATGAACACTGAAATCCATATAGACAATGAGAGTACCATATGCATTGTGAAGAATCCTGTTCTTCACTCAAAGACTAAGCATATTCAGATTCGGCATCACTTTATTCGAGATTGTTATGAGTAGAGGCTCATTAATGTGGTCAAGGTACATACTGATGACAATGTAGCCGATTTACTCACCAAAGGTTTTGACTTGGCAAGATTTAACTTTTTGGTGGTAACTATTGGTATGATGAACCCATAGCTACGTTTGAGGGGAGGACTACATGTAAAGTACTGGTATTCATGTAAAGTACTGTTCTGGTTATGAAGAATCTTTGGAAGCATTATGGTTATGCTTAAGGGGAGGATATGAATGATTGTTCAAAGTTTTGATGATTTGAAGAGATATTTTGATAAATTGCAGGGTTGTGATTGACAAATTTGAGTTGTAAAGCTTTTTAGGTTGAAAGTACTGCTTAGACAAAGTACTGCTCGTCTTAGAAAGTACTGCTTAGACAACTAAGTACTGTTCTAACGTTCGGTCAACGGTCAAACGCGCGCATTTTATCGAGATAAAATAAAAAAAAAACATATTTCCAACGGTAAACTTTCTTTTGTTAACAGGCCGCAACCTATAAATGCTCAACTGAATTGCATTTTTCTCTCATTTCCTTTCTTTTTATTCACAAATTTTGTAAATCCAATCTCCGACGCACATCAAATTCATATCAAATGGCCAATATTCGCACCTGTAACAAGCATAATATGATTGCTTGTGTGGAGAAGACTGCGCATAATGCTGATTTTTATCAAAATCATTGATTTATCGTCACTAGTGATCAATTAACTATTCGTTGTTAGTTGATCCTGATCTAATTGGTCTGTGGCTTCAACAATTTTGGGCTACAGCTTCTCTAGGAGTAATCAATGAGGTGCCTCACATTCGCGCAATGGTAGCTGGAAAGAGGGTTTTGATTTCAGAGGAAACCATTCGGGCTGATCTATTATTCGATGATGCTGATGGTGTTGACTGTTTTCCAAAACAAGTTATTTGGGACTCGCTCAGAGACATAGGCTATGAGGGCAATTTGGCACAACTTACTTTTTCTAAACCTCTTTTTAGCCCCCAGTGGAAGTATTTAGTTCATGTCTTACTTCACTGTCTTAGTGCTAAGAGTACATCATGGGAAGAATTTGGGACTAACATAGCATCAGCTCTGGTAGGATTAGCAACCAACCAAAAGTTCAATTTTTCTTTGATGATTATGAATGGAATGCTAGGACATATTGCCAATGGTACACCTTTTCTCATGTTATCACCTGATTTCATTCAGCTATTTTTGAACAACCTATTAGAGGGAGTAACCTGAACCTCAGAATTTTCTACCATACTCAGTTACTCTTCCCTCTAAGGTCTTTACTTTTATGAGAAAGCATAGTCCAAAGTTCTCATGTCGGATTACACCTTTGACTCCACCTATGTTAGAGGTCGTAACAGCATTAGCAGCAGAGGAAGCACAAAGTGAGAGTCCTCATTTGAGGGCTGCAAGTTCTCGAGGAAGCCTCAAGGACCCATACTCAAGGTATGCTAAACACTCAAGGGTACTAATGCAAATTCAAGGTACTGCTGTACTTCACAAGGTACTGCTGACGTCCAAGGTAGTCTGAAGCTAAAGGTGCTGCTGATATTCCAAAAATCGCCAATGATTATACTCCCAACAGATGCGTCTCAATCATTGGAGGAGATGAGGGACTTTTGGATCTATATGCTTTAAACAGGGAGGTTAGGAGGCTCAAGAAGCAAACCATTTCTCAAGCCAAACAGATTCACAAGCTAAAGGTCAAACTCAAGAAACTGTCAAAAAGGGTCGAACCAGTGGTCAAACATCACACTTTTTGGGTACAAAGAGAGAATCTTAAGAAAAGAAGTAGTAGCAAAGAAACAGAGAGCAAAAGAAGAAGGTGTCTTCAATCAAACTGGGGAGGAATAAAGATGAAGGTAATTTGTCTGAAGAGCATCATGATCAAGATGACCATACAGCCTTTGTTCATGAAGGTTTTGATGCTACAAAGGCTGCTGTTACTCCTGACTTAGAAAGAAAGAGTGATGAATCAGAAGAATTAGAAAGAAAGAGTGATGAATCAGAACAGGTGGCTATTGAAGAAGAAAAGGATGCTTCTGATGTAAAAAGTGGGGATACTGAAGAGTTGGATTTGGAAGAGATTCAAAGTACTGCTAGACAAAGTGTTTTGTTACTCCAAGGACTTTAAATTTTGAAGATGAAGCCGGTCCTTCAAGTCCAATTCATCAAACTCAAGAAGAAGAGCCTAAAGAACAGTTCAAAGATGATGAACTTCTTGCTGATATCCTTCTCAATAGACCAAGAGGCTTAAGCATTTCAAAGCTGATCATGATACTGAAGTTGCACATATAGATAATAATCCCGTTGTTGAATTTCCAATTCCAGAACCTAGTTCTGAAGAATCCTCTACTTAGGTTGTTATTCCAAATCATGTGCATTCAATCAATCAACCACCCAAACTCATCAACAAATGGACCAAAGATCACTCGATTGACAATGTTATTGGCGATCCTTCTAGACCGGTTTCCACTCGACAACAACCACAAGATGAAGCTCTATTCGGTTATTTCGATGCTTTCTTTTCTTTCGTTGAACCTAAGAGTTATAAAGACGCATTGACAGAATCCTGTTGGATTGAAGCCATGCAAGAAGAACTCAATGAGTTGGAATGTCTTGAAGTTTGGGAACTTGCACCTTGTCCAGTTCGTGTAATGGTTATTACCTTGAAGTGGATTTACAAGGTGAAATTAGACGAGTTGGGAGGTGTATTGAAAAATAAGGCTCGTTTGGTAGCGAGAGGTTATCATCAGGAAGAAGGCATAGACTTTGAGGAATCTTTTGCTCCAGTTGCATGACTCGAGGCCATCCGTATCTTTATTGCATTTGCTGCTCATATGAACATGGTTGTCTACCAAATGGATGTGAAGACCGCGTTTTTAAATGGCATTCTGCGTGAGGAGGTCTATGTTAGTCAACCGGACGGGTTTGTAGATCCAGAGAATCCTAATCATGTGTATAAGCTAAAGAAGGCTCTTTATGGGTTGAAACAAGCTCCACGTGCTTGGTACAATTTGCTCTCATCATTTCTACTCTCCCAAAAGTTCACCAAAGGCACCATCGATCCGACATTGTTCGTCAGACGTAAAGGCAAGGACATATTATTGGTACAAATTTATGTTGATGATATTATCTTTGCTTCCACTAAACCTGATCTTTGTGAAACGTTTTCAAAAATAATGTGTTCAAAATTCCAGATGTCAATGATGGGCAAACTATCATTTTTCTTAGGACTACAGATTTCTCAGAGTCCCAGAGGCATCTTTTTAAATCAATCCAAATATGCTCTAGAATCGATTAAAAAGTATGGTATGGAAACCTGTGAACCAGCGGATACTCCAATGGTGGAGAAATCCAAACTGGATGAAGATCCACAAGGGAAAGCCGTTGATCCTACACGTTATCGTGGAATGATTGGCACCCTTATGTATCTCACAGCCAGTAGACCTGACCTTGTATTTGTTGTGTGCATGTGTGCCCGGTATCAGGCAAAGCCTACCGAAAAGCACTTACATGCGGTTAAGCGAATCTTTCGATACCTACGAGGAACCATTAATATGGGTCTGTGGTATCCGAAGGATTCTTGCATTGCTCTAACAGCTTTTGCAGATGCTGACCATGCGGGTTGCCAAGATACCAGAAAAAGTACGTCTGGAAGTATGCAGCTGTTAGGTGATAGATTGGTGAGCTAGTCGTCAAAGAAATAGAAGAGTACCGCCATATCCAGTACAAAAGCTGAATACATTGCCTTGTCAGGATGTTGTGCTCAAATACTTTGGATGCTGATGACATCAAATAACGTCTATTTTATAGGATTATTTATCACATGTTATTAACCCATTTTGTATAGTTACTGCAAAGAATTGTTACTTAATCATTTATATTTGAGAATTGCAGTAATTATGGAGTAATTGGTGAATATTAGCCAAAGGCGCGCATTCTAGAGCTTAAACGAAGATATTTTGAAGATTATTGTATGACATACACTCTCCGTATCCATCAAGGAAGATACGTGTATATGTGCCTTGCATCACAAAGACCACGAAGGAAACATGATCAATACGCCGTATCCAGAGAAGACCAATACACCGTATTAGAGATATAAAAGGTAAATATTCTGGAAGATATCAAACGTGGTCTCTACTCCAAGAAATCCCAATATGTCGTATCTAAGATATTGGATTACGCGCCCATCTCGACTCGTTTCAGGCTATAACGACCTTACACTCAGTTTTTAGGGATGTAAAGTGATTCCTAAACCACCAAGTCAACCAAAAGACGAATAAAGGAGCATAGAAGGTCAGAATAGGAGCCTCAAGATCATAGGAACTCTTGTAATTTCGCACAACCGAATACGCCTTCGATTGAGGTATCTTTATTTTAATCGTTCATATATCAAACCGTGTGTATTTATATAATGACTATTGGCTGATACCTTTAGGTATCAGCCATGTTTATGAAGATTTAATGTTTGGTTTGTTTATCTTGATTGCTTAAATCATCATTGATTGTTGATTATGTTTATCGCATGATACTCATTTATGTGCTTTAATATGCGTTTAACCTGTATCTAAGGATATCGCCTGTAGCTTAACTAGATATCAGATAGTTCTCATAAGTATATGACCTATCATTCAACTGGGTCTAGTCCTACATATTTATGGCTGCAACTTCGGTGTTGTTTGGGCGTAGGCTAAGAGTCCGGGATGCTCTCATATGAAATTTATTTATTTAGAATCATAGGATCAAAATATTGACCTTATCTTGCCTTTGTTTAGTGGAGCTTAGTTGAGCCATAAGGTGGACCTTGGTATCAACGTGTACGTTCTAATACATTGGTAAGGACTCAGATAGTTGGCTACTAGTATATAAAAGAGCGTTAAGCAGTAAGTAGGTAAAGTATCCATGAGCTAGGGTTTAGTAAGAGCACCATTATTAATCTCCTAATATAGATTATAATCAACAAATGCTTGCTTTATGTGGATGCGTCTAATTGTGACACAATTAGCGTATCTAGGTCTTAGGAAGAAGTACGCCTAAGTTTAGGAATGATACGCCGCTCGAGATAAGTCAATCAGTGCACTAATAAACAAACTTGATTTTTTGATGTATTCATGGTTGATATGTTTTCCTTACATTAGTTTTGACCGCTTCTCTATCGTTTGTTAATCTTCTTGTGTGTGTTTATTGCTTTACTTGTCATCAAAACCTTAGGTTAGATACCCAAACTCGTGCCAGCCTCTCAGGCTGAAACCCCCCTTTTTGCATTAGTTTTAGGTTTAACTTAGATAACTAAAATACTCATAGAATTAGGAATTAACGCTCTCGCTCTTAGTGATCGACACCCTACTTACCACGATCTACACGAGGGTACATGCCGTTAAAGTGTTGTTTTTTAGTTAAGTCGGCAAAATATAAATAGTAAAACTAAAATCATAAAAATATACACCACACAACGACACATCAAGTTTTTGGCGCCGCTGCCGGGGAGTGAAGTTGTTTAATTCTTATTTATTAGTGTTTTAGTTTAGTTTAGTTTAGATTAATTTATATATTTGTGTGTTTGATTTATGCATTGTATATTTTTGCATATTGTGTGTTTGTGTGCATTCTTACAGTTCGCTATAACTTTCTGAGTCGAATACTCAATACGGCGTATTCAACTTCTTGGATACGACGTATAAATTTTTTTAGAACAATACAGCGTATTCAACTCTATCATCAATATGGCGTATTCAGTTCACCGAATACGGCGTATTAAGCTATTTGACAGTTTTCTTTCCTCGCACTTTATTAAGGTAAAATCTGGATGACCTCAAATAAAATATGGAAGGAATACATCAGGTTGAGGACGACAATGTCATAGGCGAGGTAAGGTGTATAACTGGGAAACTGCTACGTCTGGTCAGATCTGGTATAATGAAGACGTTCACGACTCAGATCTGTTGAAAACTTGAATTTCCCAGCTTTAGTTCTTAATGACGCGTTAAACATCTGAAGTTACGTCTCTGTGAACACGGTTAAGTCCTCGTAGACAATAAAATTGACTTTAGAAAATCGTTTGACGAATCCAAGATGAAGAATTACACGGTATTTTGACAAAAATTCATTTTCTATAAAATAATTTATGCAAAATTTAAAAAAGATTCGAAAAACGATACTGTTAAAGGTCAATATGCCTTTGTTTCTACCACCCGATGCCTTACGGTCCGTTATTATGTGATTTAGACTATTTCCAGATTTTGAGAAGAATTTCCGCCATTGTAGTACAATGTGCTCTAACGTCTAAATTCAAATTTCTGAATGAACCTACTTTAAGTCATCAACTTCGATGAATTTAATTTAACAGATAATACATTATTGTCCGAAATGTGATGAAGATGAAAACAAAACGATTTAAATTTATTGATTTATACCTTTTAAGTAATTTATCCTAATGATCAAAATCGGTAAGGAAAATGATGATGATAAAGTGATATTGAAACACACTTCGGGTGATTTATCTGTTCAAACCGTTACCGATTAATAAATACCGATGTTGGTGCCTATGCACATGGGTCAAATAAGCTTTTGGAAACAAGTCATGATACATCTAATAAATTTTTCAAAACTAAAACTTTTATCAAGGAATTAAATTTTAATTATCATGACTTTGAAATCATCTTAAACAAAGGGCTGACATTCATTTTCCATAATCAAAGAATTTGTATGTGCCATTTGGGCCATTCGTTTGACCCAAATTGTTTTATAATAGGATGGATGTAAATTTAGGGCAGTCTTGATTAAAGCCTTTTTTGTAAACAAAAGTACTTCGGGAGACAACCCAGAATGTAATTTTCAATTTTGTATCGAGTCTGTCTTTCCAGGCTGTCTATACGGCGTATCCAAACCCCGTGGATATGGCGTATTGATTATCTGGACGTTATCCGGTCTTTATTTTCAACCCAGGTCTTAGACGTATTCTTAAATGAACAGCGTATAATGTATCACTAGACGTATCTATGGGAATGGATCCGGCGTGTCGACTTCTGAACAGTTTTAGGTTTCATATTTAGAGTCTAACCAATGATACAGGGAAATAAAATTGCAGTGTTTTCTTATATTTTAAAGGACCTCAATGAAAGTAATATCGATGAATATTGGTAGAGAATTTACAAATCTGAAGATCTTGAAGTGTTGGAGATCTTGCACTTCAAGACGGTTGTTAACACCACCATCTTGCCAATAACCCTACATGGGAATCTACGCGCAAATATTCTGGGTAGTTTATCATTCAATTCTTTTTATTCCCGTATTTTAATGGTTGTATATATTACACGAGGCCGTTGTATCATTCAAGTTAGGGGGATGGGAATTAGAATGTTTACTTGTCATATTTTTTCACACTACATGCTTAAATAATGTTCAAATTTAATATTTTTTTCAAGCTGCTTTGTGAAATTATTGATACATAACCCGCACACAATAACCCATGTTAGATATTGTGAGAATTTAACCTTATCAGTTTCTAAATGTTTAACCAAATTCCACAAAATATGAGTGTGCCGGTGATGTTGTAGACTTGAGAAATTTGCCACAGTTGGGCATTCCGGCTAAAACATAGACAAGAGGTAGGTTGATTCGAACGGCTTGATCATGTCGAGGAATTTTCCATATTGAGCTTCCATTTTCTCTTTTCTAAGGCGTTGAGGATATGGGATTTTTGGTTTGTACGATTTAGGTATCGGTATTTCTTTGACGGGTTTTGGTGTTTGAGTTTTAGGCCGAGGTGAAGGTTCATCATCTTCATTATCGCTATCGAAGTTGATAGGAGTTTCAGAATTGTTAGGCTGATCATTTGGGTTGATAGGTGGGTCATAGGTTTTACCACTTCGTGTAAATATGGCATTTACATGTTCATTTCGAGCTTGTGGTGGTTGATAAAGTTTAGATGAGCTACCTTTTGGGTTAGGTTGAGTGTTAATGGGAGGAGATTCAGAAGGTCGGCCAGATTGCTTGTCAGCAAATCTATCGAATTTAGCTTTGAGATTTTAGATTGATGCTTGATAATTTTTTGTTGTTGTTTCGAGTTTGGTTTTGAGATCCATAAAAGTATCTTTGACAAAAGAATTAGTCGAATGTTGAGCTTTTATGAAGTCGCTTTGGTGTTTTATAAAGAAAAATATACTGTAAAGCGGGCATTAGAACTTCTTGGTTGGTTTCGTAAGGCAGTGATAAAAGATTTTTTTGAAGTTGGCCTTTAGATTTAGATTGTGACATGTGCGTTTTTCTAAGCATTCCTTCATCGAAGCCAAGCATCTGTTAGAGATACATTTTATGTTAAGAAAAGGCTGGATTTCTCTCAAGGAGTCGATCGAAAAAGAGCTAGGGGAAAAGAATGGCTAATGATAAGCGGTTGAGTTCATCCCATGTTTCGATGTTCCTCGTTTAGTTCAATCAGCAATGATTTGCTATCTCAATGAGTATTAGGGGAAACATAATCAGGCGGACACGCTTCATTTCGGTGGTCTTGTTATTTAAACATTCACATATCTATGGAATTCATGAGTGTTTGTGAGGATCCGTTTTAATTCTACCATCAAATTGGTTTCCTTTGATGAGAGTCAAGTGGTTACCTTTAATAGCGAATTCGTTTGCGGTTTTAGAAATAGTGATTGCGGAACCGGGAGTCGAAGCGACAACACGGTCGGCAGCCCACATGGGTTCATCATCCATGGGATTGAGGTTTTGAAGGGTAACGAGAAAGTGACGAAAGTAATTTATGTCGAGAATTGGCGCGTAGACAACTCTTGGTTGTTGAGGTGGATTGTTTCTTTGTTCGAATAGAACTCTTCTATTTCGTCAACGAAGTCTTAGATTAAGAGTACGTTCAGGTTCAAGTAATGGTTTTTTAGTTCGCCAGTTTCAGAGTTGGAGAACGTATATTGCATCCAAAGGAGCAGTTGTCTGGGTTCAGAATGCCAGGAAAACTGCATGGTGATTTTTTTAAGGAGAGAAAGTTAAAAATTATTTTAAAAAGTTTGAATTACAAAACAGTTTGGAAAATTCCTGCAGTGACGCCAAAACTTTGATGTGTTTTCAAAGCCTTAAATTTATAGACTGAAATTACGGTTATGAGGATGGAAACAACGGGGTTAAAAAGTATACCCACGTTGTAGTAAAATCTTTTTAGGTAAGACTCAGGTCATCCACAGGAATTTGCGTTAGTGTTGATCATAGGCTGAGAATTAAACTTTAACAGATTTAAAATTAAAATGAACTAAATTAAATAATATGAGACAGATGCACTACTCGGATAATTTTATATAACCTCATAAGCAAGGGTGATGTTAGATTCAAATTATGAGTTTAATTTATAAAAGGGTTTACTCGGTTATAAAACATTTTACAAATAACTTGGTTAATTATGGGGTGGAGGGGGGGAAACTTATATTTAGTTAACTCGATCAACTGTCCGCCAAATCAATCCAGTTTTTAATTAATAAGTCTATTTGGTTTATAAATAAGTAAAGTGGATTTTTGTCACAACGCTAAAGACGTAGACAAATCTTTAAAATATAAGTTCACAACGGGTCTTCGGAACTATTACCGTGTGAGTATATAATCAACGTTGATAATCAAAGTTAATAAGATTGGACACGATAGGATTTTTAATGTAAGCTTAAGATTAACAGTTTCGTAATTCACACCAAACGGCTTATTCATTATATTATTTTTTGAGTAGTCGTGAGAGATTTAGCCTTCATGAATATGAGGTTCATTACAAACGTAAGTAGATAAACCAGAAAACATACTAGTTAGGGTAAGACTATAGATCAAACTTTACCCGATACAAGTAGAGGGAATCTTAGTACAACTTTATTTCTTTAAAAAAATTCTAGATTGTTTTCTTTGTTTTCGTGGTTCGATTCTTCAATCTTAAGGCGTTATGAAGATAGATTTGTTGGTATGAAATGAGAGGAGTGATTCTTGATAGAAGAGTTGATATGAAATGCTTGAAAATCGTCCTCTATTTATAGGCTAAATGCGGGATACATTTTAATTTTTTTTCTATTTATTTCTTCTTTCTAATACTTGACGAAAGGCGAGCACTAAGAAAGTTTGTGCGGTGTACTTGGTGAGTAAATGTGATCTTTATTTAATAATCTTTAATTTTCTAGACTTGATAAGAAGTGCGGTGCACAAAATATTTATGCGGCGTTCTTGGTGTCTTTTTTAGCTTTGGTCATTTCTTTTCTTCTATCTTGCTTTCCAATAACTATAAACACTTGAACTTTGTCTTTTTGAGCTCGAGATAATTCAAATGAACCTTACACATAAATTATGTATTAAGTATCCGAGAAAATCACGAGAACTGATAATATATATAAAATTACGCCCGCCCAAAACCCTGTATAATTAAGGCGTTATCACGTAGTTTGTTTCTGGTTTTCAATTGTTTAGTTGTTACTAGAGTTGTAAGTGTTTATAGCATGTCATAAGCACTAGGTTTAGGAGTTTTTCAAGCTATTAGCTTGAGGTTAATGTGGCCCAGGGATAATCAGCCACCTTCATTTTGTACTTAATTTTTTTGGTTTTAATATTACTTTAGGGGTAACCTTTACCAAAAATAATTTCCAAAATCAACGGCAACATATCCTCTCTTTCTCTTTATACATACATCCGGCAGAAACAAGGGCAAGGAGAACACATTTTCCAAGTTTATACAAGGGTTAATGGATTTTGAAACTAGGGTTAAAATTTAGTTAGGGTTGGTCTTGATTTTGGGTTTTTCATAAGTGTATTGTGTTATTTTCATCCATCATTCATCGTCACCTCAAGTAAGATTAATACATAGCAGTTTTGTTTTCACTTCATAAAGATGATTCTAGCATGTTTTGCTCTTGGTATAATGTTGGCCTTAAGAGTAACCCATGAACAAACACTAGAAGCTTGGTTTAGGTTTTGATGTTTCATTTTTGAATATGTTGCAAATATATGATGTCTACCACACTTAATCGTTTCACTAATAAAAATGGAACTTTCATTGGGTTAGACTTCACTACACTATATTTTGGCATTAGAAATAAAGCATAATCGAAATCTAGAGTTTACGAAAGTGTTGTGTTATTTTAGTTGCGGTTTTAGTGTAAAAACTAGATAATAGAATGTGCTATAAGGCCTGACTTTAGCCAAACTTTCGTACTACTTAGTCATAAGTTGACAGACATTTGAATGGATGTAGTTGTAGCCTAAACTACAATATAAATATAGCAAGTTTAATCACCAATAACGGACATCGGATGAGAAAGATACGGCAAATTAAAAATCTGCAAAATTTAGTAAAAGTTGTCAAAAAAATATAAAAGTGACTGACCAACCTATTTTGGACCCGTTTTTAGGCATCTATGGTTAGACTTGGGTTCTGGGGTAAACTGAGTTGTTGTATAGGGGATAGGTATCTTTCCATAGTTGTTGGAATCACTAGAAAAGCAGTCAAAATTAGTAAGTTACGTCCTTTCAGAACTCTGACCACACGATTTTTAAGTGCTGAGTAAAACTAAAAATAGCCCGTTGGAACAGTAGATTTTAGAGTAGCCTACTTTTGAAAAATATTTCGAGGTGTTAAGGTTTCGAACCTGGGGAAATGCCAAATAACTTTTAAAGTACTAATACCTAGTTTTCAAAATGTCTGATTCGAATCCATAGGGTCTGTCATGAAGGAGTTCGGGACTGTTAAAAACTGTGACTGAAACTTTTGGAAAAACTTTTTGAAACAGAAAACAATTATTTTACTTTTCTTGTAATCACATTTTGAACTTATAAAACATAAATAACGTGTACGGGTGTTCTAGGATTAAATAATTGCAGGGCATCATTGCACTCTAGTTTTCTTATCCTAAAAGGATATATTTATTAAGGTTAGCGTTCGAGTTTTGGGCATCGTTTTCCTGTACTTACCATTTACATTGCCGATATTCATAATTGTTTTACAATACTTTAAAAATCTCAGGGTGAGATACATTGCATGTTTTCCAATTGGGGGGGGGGGGGAACGCAAGCCGTACAATACATTACAGTTTTACATGTATTATTGATGCTATAAGTAACGATAACCACAATGCCCATCATCATAACCGTTAATATACCGTGTGGTAGTGCGGAGTGTTATTAATAGATCATTGGGGGAGTGAATCCTGTGGGTAAACAAAATGCCATTAATCATGTCAAAGGACGTATAGCATGTCGAATTTCTAGGTGATTTGGGTTGGTCCTTAAGGGCAAAATTTATACATATAAATGTTTTAGATTCTATGTCTAGAGCTTAGTGCCATTTTAATTACTTTTCTATATTGTATACATGTAATAATTACTTAAAATCTTGCGGTCCACAACTATTACATACTTAAACCTATGAACTCACCAACTTTATGTTGACATTTTTAAGCATGTATTTCTCAGGTGCTTAGCTTGTAATGACGTTAATGAAGTGCATTAGAGTCATCATTCATCAAGACAATATTTCATGGATTGATCTGCACTAAAATTATTCTCGTTGTATAAAAACAATGTTTTTCTTTTGATGCAAACTACGGGACCACTTGTTAAAATATATTTATTTTTAATCGTATCAACGAGGATACCTTTTAAACGAATCATATATAGGTCGTTCTCTTATATCTTGTGCTTATGTATTATGAAGTAACGCCCCCAGTTACCTTTTCGCTGCCACATATTTCTAGGGTGTTGCAAAATTAGGGAGGATTGTTGGAAATTTAGTGCAATTGTAGGATCGGGTCATACTTGGAAATGGGTTTGGAGGTACGGACACCCATCAAGCCATTGAACCTCCTTGATTTGTTTAGTGGTTGTTGATGTATTCATCAGGTAGTAACTCATCAGAAGGGTGATTTCTTCAGGGAGTTATTCTACCGCTCAGTACGCACTTTACTATCAGCGTAGTGGTATTGCATCAATAGCTCTCATTAGCCACCTAAGCTCTTTAGTGGCATGGTGTAAGTGTTGTGCTGCTGAATGCATTGACTCTGTTGGAAGTTGTTGTAACGCTTTTGACCTATTAGTAGGCGATTTCAAGATTGACTTAATGACCATGATTATGGTCATGTAACCACTATGCATTCATGTAGGAGGTTATGAGATTAATTGGTCGATTAATGCTCATAACTCCTTTTAACTAGGAGTTACAACTTGTTTTTGATAAAGAGTTTCTATATATAAATAGAGAAAACACACCATACATGAAATAACACACTTAAACATAAACACTTGAAAGCAAAAGGGCTTTTAGATTTGTGCCTAAATCAAGAACATAACATTTGGTCTTATCCCAAAGAGATATTCGTGATACCCAGGTAATAGGGTTGAATAGTTTCTTTTAGAAAGTGATTACACAATTCCATTTGATATCCAGTTACCATTGATTATCTATACTCTATTCTAGGGTTCACACCCAACTATTATGTGTTGAGGCTGATGACATCAAATAATGTTACTATTATAGCAACATTTATCCATGAAATAACTATTTTGTATAATTATTGCAAAGAATTGTTACTTAATCGTTTGTATTTGAGAATTGCAGTAATTATGGAGTACGTGGTGAAGATTAGCAAGAAAGGCAGATTTCTGGAGCTTAAAAACGAAGAAATAGTGAAGATTACTGTTTGAATCCTATACGCCGTATCCATCCAGGAAAGATACGGGTATCTGTGTGTGCCCATGCACTTCACCAAGACCACGGAAGGAATGTGATCAATACGCTGTATCCAAACCAAGTCTATACGCCGTATTCAAGATATATTAATAAAATATTCTAAAAGATATCAAACGTGGTTCCCACTCCAAGAAACCCCCGATACGCCGTATTGACCTCAGTTAATACGCCGTATCGACCAAATTCCAGACCTTATAAATTGAAAACCTAAAAACGGGCTTTCGATGTGCAAAATAATATTTTCGATACCTAAACCATAAAAGTCAATTTTCAAAAGAGAAGAAGAGCAGAAGAGGTCGAGCATAGCAATTAATTTCATAGGGAAAAAAACTTGTAATCTCCTATACTCTTGTAATCATTTAGTTTTTGGTATCATTCGTTAACTCGGTTAGTTTACCTTGGCTAAATTATTACCCTTGTATTGATTATGACGTTTGAAGGCTAATACCTTCGGGTATTAGCCATTATTATGAAGATTTGAGTGTTTGGTTTTATTTATCTTGATTGCTTAATTTATCATTGATTGCTTGTTTATGTTTATCAGTTTATACTTGTTTACGTGCTTTTGTATGCGACCTATCATTCAACGGGATCTAGTGATACGGATCAAGTAATCTAGGTGCCGGGATGGCTCTCTATATAGTGATTTATACATCTAGACCAATAGGATCACGAATACTAACCTATCTTTGGCTTTAGATTGCAAGCTTAGTTGGACCGGCAGGTGACGCTTGGGATCAACGAGTACGCTCTCAATTAATTGGTAAAGACTTGGTTAGTGGACTACTAGTGTATGAATTTCCTTTAAGCAGTAAGTGGGTAAAGTCTTTATGAGCTAGGGATTAACAAGATCACCATTGCTTTTTTCCCTAAGATAAATTATAATCAGCAAATAAGGATGCTTTATGCTGATACATTTAATTGTGACAGAATTCTTCGTATCTAGGTCTTAGAAAGAAGTACCGCCTAAGTCTTAAGAATGATATGCTGCCTCGAGATAAGTAATCATTGCACTAAATAAACAAACCAACGTTCTAATTGGATTAATAATGGTTAATACAGTTTTCTTATATTTGGCTAGACCGCTATTTTATCTTTTGTTAATTTGCTTGCATGTGTTTTAGTGTCTTGAATTGATTTTAGTCACCACAAAACCCGTGCCAGTCTCTTGGGCTGAAACCCCTCCCCTTATCCGTTAGAATTAGGATTAACATAGGTTTAGCATAGGCTTAACGTAGAATAGAATTAACTTAGTTTAGATAACTAAAATATTAATAAATTGAAAGATTGTTTCTCGCTCTTAGTGATCGACACCCTACTTACCACGAAACTCCCATTTGACCGGGTATACTGTCTGTTAAAGTGTTGTTTTTGGTAAATTCGGCAAAATATAAATTTAAAACTTGAAACATAAATTACAACCACACAACGACACATCAAGTTTTTAGCGCCGCTGCCGGGGAGTGAAAATTTAATCTTGATTTTTATTTGATATTTTGGTTTTTTACATTAGATTAGTCTAACCCTTAGGATTAGTGTAGTTTAGAATAGTTTATAATCCTGTTTGTTTGCTTATTGTGTTTGTGTAATACGGCGTATTCAGTTTATTGAATACGACGTATAAGTTGTTTGACGGTTTTCTTTCCTAGCAAGTTTTTTGCAGGATGGACAACCCGAACATTACTATGAAAGAATACATCAGGCTCGAAAAAGAAAAAGCTCGTCGGCGTGGTAGGTGTAAAATGGGAATTGCTGTAGTATGGTAATATTGGATGATGAAGATGTTCACGACCTCCTAGATCCGTTGAAACGGAATTCCACAGCTATAGTCTTAATGACGAATTAAATCGAAAAGCGATCTCGTATATCATCAAACGATGAAATTAACTTCTAATATCGTTTGAGATCCGACGATGAAGTTACATGTAATTTTTGACAAAAATAATTATCTTATAAAATAATTTATGTAATGATTTGAAAACGATTCGGAAAATGATATGAAACAAATTTGGATAGCCTTCCTTTCCATCACCCAAGCCAACGGTCAGTTATTTTGATGATTTAGACTTCCTTAAAGATTTTGAAAACGAATTTCCAGCCATTGTTTACAATGATGCTCTAACGTCTAAATCAGATTCCTCAACTGAACCTGTTGAAATTCATCATCATATCGATAAATTTGATTTAAAAACTGAAACATCATTGTCCGAATGTGATGAAGAGGA
Source organism: Tanacetum coccineum (assembly GCA_026074375.1). Lineage (NCBI taxonomy): Eukaryota > Viridiplantae > Streptophyta > Magnoliopsida > Asterales > Asteraceae > Tanacetum > Tanacetum coccineum. The sequence continues at coordinate 54,573 of BQNB010003508.1, read as the reverse complement.
ACAAAACATTTTGTCTTTACTGATTATCCTTTCCAATAATCTTCCCGTGATCTAGAGTCGGATACGGCAGTTGATGGATAGTTAAAATAGATATAACTACAGTTTTCGGGGGTTATGTAAATTACACTATGGGTCAAAGAAATTTCTAGAAGCAAGCCACGATAAAATCAACGAGGATGTCGTATAATTCAAGTGGGGGGATGAGAATTAGAATGCATACTTGTCTTATTTTCTATACTATTATATAAAGCATTTATAATGTGGGTCCCATCAAAAATTAAGATAAGGAGGTGCAATCTTGACCATCCATCTTATTTTAGAAGATCACATCATAGAGTGACATGTGTCACTTCTTAATTAAAAAATCACTTTTATTTTTAATTTGACATATCTTTTTATATATTTATTTTTTTTATGATCTAATTTCACTCGTCTTTTATTAAAATTTCTTGATCTTTATTCAACATCCATTTAGATATATTTTATAAATTTTAGCTTTTCAAATTTTTAGTTGGTTTATTTTATTTATAACAATTTAACTTTAATTTGAATACAAACTCGTTTGTAAAAAGCTATACTACTTTGAAGACAATGTTTGATGGGTAAGAGAGTGTGCGAGTCTTTATACAAGCGAGAATGATGTTAATATGATGTTGCGGGAAAGCTACGAAAACCCAAACAAACAAATTCTCTAAGCGGGTAAGGAATTACGGAGTGAGTTGGGTTAGCAATTTTTATCGTCGCCGCTATGCGCGGGTATCCAACTATTCACACTAAAATGCTTAAATTATGCTCAAATTTAAAAAAAATTCAAGCATACTTTTGTGAAATTACTTGTTACATAACCCGCGCACAATAACTCTTATTAGATATTGTGAGGATTTAACCTTATCCGTTTCCAAATGTTTACCCAAATTCTACAAAAATATGAGTGTGCCGGTGATGTTGTAGAATTTAGAACTTGGCTTGGTATATCTATTCGAGACCACAATAATGAGTACTATGGATTTAGATGGAGTAACTTGTTTAAATTGGTAAATTTCTAGGATTACACCCAAAAAGCCTATATATGTTGTTTTATTAACTAACTACACTGATTAGTTAAATCCCGTATAAACCATTTGTTTACTCTCATTATAAGAGTAAGATACCCCTAGAAAACCTGTAGAGCCAATCTTTTAGGAATAACACCAACTGTTTGTTTCGTTACACCTTAGCCTACCCTGTTAAATTAAGTCCATTTATCAGTTGCTAGTTGCTTAAAGTGTAAAGTATGTATTTCTCGAGTCTTGTGTCATTTTCTATCTTTGGTAGGGTTGGGAAAAAATTTGCACATGCAAATAGGAATATATAAAGTAGTCAAAACTCATGTATTTTTACTACCATCATAATTATTGGTACGTCCGAAGAATGAAGAATCATGGTGAAATTTATCCGGAGTTATTATGATCGTGAAGATGGTAAAATTACACTGAGATTCGTAGTTAGTGTTTAAAAAAATCGAAAAAATTAGAAAAATCGCAACAACAAAAAAGAGGAGGAAAGTTTGAAGATAATCATTTCGCGAAAGCTTAAACCAAAGGAATTATATGAAGGATCGATTATTCGTTGATACGTCTTATAAGTCAACGATGTAAAGTTTTGTATAAAGTGGTAGAATATCGAACTTGTTTGTTTTGTCTGTAAGTCTGGATGATTAGGAAGTTTGAACCCCCTCGTTTTACGGGAACGCCAACTTAGGTTGTTATTTTTTTATCAATGATCAAGACGTTTGTGTATATAGTTGTGTCTTTATCATGGTAACGGTTGGGAAAAAGTGTCTAGCAACTTGTGCCTTATTTATTTTGGACTTAGTCTATTTGTTTCGTAAAATTATCATTTTACACGATTTTATTTCCCTTTCTAATCATTACCCTTGGGTTTCACTTGAATGAGGTGTGATCGAGTCTTGCTTGTCTATTTATCGTTCGGCCAAGTATGTGTGACTTAGTTGTTTTGTTGGTTTTATATTTTGTGAAAAGTTAGAAGATCCATACCTATATCATTCTTCAATCCTAACTTTGTTTAAAAATGGGAATGAGGATGTGATCGAACAAACTTGTCTATTTCCGTCGTTACGGCCATGTATGTATGATTAGCTGCCATGTTGGGTGGTACTTATGGTGAAGTAGATTAAGAATGATCAACCCTAGCTTTATAAAACACATATTACCTTTTTGAACTTGTTACTCATTAGCTCTAGTGGTGGCTATGTTTATTCCTTGCCAGCTTAGATGAATACTCGTCACGGCCGAGTAATTGAGCGAATTAGTTACATGTTACAATGATAAACTTAGTAAGTGATTTATGTGGAAAACTAGAAGGGGGGGTTGGAATAGTTAAAAGTACGTTTACGTTTTAAAAGTTTGCTTTCAACATACCTTAAATTTCGGAGTAGTATGTTCAACCAATAACATATGATATCAAAAAGTAAAATATCTACCTAATGGTAAATTAACCAATCACAACAATTTTAACGAGATGAGAGGAAGGAACAATCCAAACAAGACACCAAGATTTATCTGGTTGGCTTACAAAGCTCTTCTTCGCCCTACTCCACTCCTTGAGTATCCTACTCGAGATTTCACTATGTCAACAAGCTTCCTTCAGCGGAGAAAACCGTTTATACGTCGCTTACGTTATTTTCCGAACACTAAGTAAAGACAGTTTTCTCCATCTTGCTAGACCTATTCGACATTCACAATTACAATTACCCTCCAAGATCTACACTATCGGATATACACATAATCCGAATCACACAATTACAACTATTTCAATCGAGATTTGAATATTAGAAGCAGAGCGGAGGATCCTACATACTAATTCGTTTCTTGGCGAATACGAATGTTCTTCTTTTGCACTTGAATGAGAAAGGAGAGATGAAAAGAAGAGATTAGATCACTTGAAACAAAATCTAAGAATGTTAGTGATCAAGAGATTTAGAGAGTGAAAGAAGATTTTTAGAGAGAGAAAGAAATCTGAAAATTTCGTGCTAAGAGGTGTATTTTTCTGCTGGGTGATTCGTCAAATAGTATATATATATAAAATAACTCAAATGCAAATCTCAACCAAATGCCCTTAACCAAGGCAAAAGGTCAAAATCTACACAAAGAGATTAAATATATAAGAATCAATTATAAAAAGATTCCGGAAGAGATATTCCCGGGTCGTATGTCCCAACGAGGCTGCAATTGAAAGTAATCCTGGTTTGATGAGAAATTGAATGATGGAGAATATATGATGGAAACACTGATATAATTACAACTAAAATTAATTAAATAAAACTTAATTTAATCTACGGGAAAACAAGCAAAGGAAATGGGGATCTTAAAAACTACGGGAAACAAAATTAGTTAATATGGATAGAACTTAAACTACGGGAAGCATAATTAATTATTGGGAAATCCTAAAATTAAATCTAAATTAAATACGGGGAACAGAATCAGGTATCGGGAAACCTAAATACTAAAAATTAAGAAAATAAATGCTAAATTAAATTAAAAATCAAAATTAAATTCTAATTAACTTAATTTGAAAAATAAAAAAAAACTAGAATAAAAACGGAGGTCGTTTGAATGTAAAACGAAAAGAAACGGTAAAACGCACCCGGTAAAACGGGTCTAAGACTGAAATTTAAGAAAAATTAAACCTATACTAAATGTTATATTTTTCCTAGACACTAAATGACAAAAGAAAATTTTATAAAAAAGAAAAATATTTTTTTATTAATTTTTGGATTTTTTATGAATTTTTAAAGATTTATAACTAATTAAAACTAAGAAAATAGAAAAAGACAAAAAATAAAAGTTATAAAAATTCTAAAAAAAATAAAATTAAATAAAGAAAAAATTAACAATTCTAAAAATATAAAAATGCCCAAAAGTTACTGTTTAAATAAAAAGTAATTAAACTAATTAAATCTAAACCTAATTTAATTACTTAAATTAAATAAAACTAACTAAAGCTAACTGCTGTTAAAACAAAAGGACTAACAGGGAAAAGGGACAAGGACTAACGGGGAAACAACAAACTGACAAGGGGCATTAACTCTGCTAACTATAAAAGAGAAAATTACACAATTGGTCCCTGAGGTGGACCCCGATATGCAAGCTTAGTCCAAAGTGCTTATTATCAAAAAGCTATAAAAGCAAAGTTGTTAAGGGGCTTGAGGGGAGTCTTTTTCATAATAAGCACTTAGCCTCAATCTCACTAAATAAGCCAGAAATTTAAGCTTTTGGACTGACAGTACTTTAAAAAGCTTATGAGCTTATTTTTCTTTCTTATTGGGATTTAAGCTAACAAAATAAGCTACAACTAATGGGGAACAGTTAATAAGGAGAGGGGAATCCTAAATAAGCTAAAGTAACCTATAATAAGCCCTAAAATAAGCTGGAATCAAGATAAGCTATGTTAACAGCTTATTATAAAAACAGAAAAATGGGGACTTTAAGCCTATAATAAGCTATACCAGAGGAGGAGTTAAGCTACAAAACTATGGGGAATTAAAGGGAAACTAATAAGCTACAATAAAAGCTAAAAGAAACTAGGGGTTCTATGGATAAATAAGCTGGAATATGATGCTGAATTAAGGTGTCTAGCACCAGGGGAAATGCAACAGTGGCCTAGGGGTACTTTTGGGCTTATGAAAATAAGCTCTAAAGAGCTTTTTACCTAAGACCAATCACAAACAGATTAAAAGGGGTGGTCAATGAGCTTATTCTCAAAGTTTGAGAGCTTAGGGCCTAATTTTAACTGCTGATAATGGGGCTTAAAAATGGCATTTTTCAAAAATTATGCATGTATACACACTTGTCTTGAACTTAGTGTATCACAATGACAGGACTAAAGGTTGGGTAAATGGCTAGAAACAACAACAAAAAGCACAACAATAGTGTGCTTAAGCTGCATAAGCAGCTTGAGCCCTTAAGCTTGATTTGGCTTATTGAAAATTTTGACAGAATACAAAAGGCACTTAAAAACTTATTTTCAAACTAAAAATGGTGATTAAAGTGGCTTAATAAACCCTACACACTCAGCCAAGATTGGCTGAGTGCACTTGACCCATGCCAATCCCATATTGACCCATTTTCAAGTGTAAACCAAACACCCCCTTAATTTATAAAAATCGATTTTTTTTAGCTTGGTTAAAAGAAACAAAAGCTAGAACAGTGAAATTAAGTTGAGCTTAACAACTTTCACACAAGGTTATGCAAGTTTAAACAGAATTGATGGCTTAATGTACACTTTAAATTTTGATAAATGCAATAACACAAAAAAAACTCTTAACTTGTATATAAGCTGGAAATATTACAACATAGACTTAAAATAACATGAGTACAACAATTTTAAAGTAAACTTAATTAAATTTTTACACTAAGAAAGAAAAAAACAGGGATTCTTCTACTCGGCTTGTTCTCTTTTCTTTTATACAAGTCTCTCAGCCTTGTGGCTCATGGGTTGTGTTTGCTGTGAGAGTACAAGGCAGCATACTCAATCCTAGCCCTCCATTCCTTTTGAATACCATCTCACCATTGAAGGGGTGCTTCGGGTTGTGTGATTTCCAAGTGGGCATGGGTTATAGGGGTAATGGGTTGTGGGAAATGGTGAGGGGTGAGCTGGGAGATGTACTAGGGGGGTGGTTTGGAGCTAGAAACCGTGGGAGAGGGTGGTTTGAGGTTGGCGGGAAAGGGGTTCGAGTACGTTTGTGGTTGCAGGGTTTAAAAGAGAAGTATGGGGAAGAGGCAAAAATGGCCCCTCACTTTTCATTCTCTTGTCATTCTTTCTTAAGCCGAGTCTTAGTTATAAACTAGGTTTGGAAAGAGACAGCTTTGGTCCCTGTGGTTTTATAACAAAAGAATTAAAAGGGTTTTGACAAATTGCAAAAATGGTCCCTCTAGTTTATAACAGCAGAAATAAAGAAGGGTTAGGGAAATTGCAAAAATGGTCCCTGCTGTTTATAACTAAAAGAGAAATAGAAACTTTCAATAATTGGCAGCTTTGGTCCCTGGATTCTTTTTGCCTCTTTTTCTTTTATAAAACACTTTTAAAAATGATAACTTTAGTCCCTAAAGTTTTGTAAAAAGGATTAATGGGCTTTTGTTTTGTGTTGGGCTTGTATTGGGCCCACTGGGTTTGGGTTTTGGGCCCAATAAGGTACAGGTTTGGTTATTGGGCTTTTTCAAGCCCAATAAGGTTATGAAGTGGGTTTTGTGTGTACAATGGCTGAGATTGGCTGTAACTGGGCTAGGATTGGGCCTTCAAAGTCTTCACAGTCTTTGTCAATTGCACACAAATGGGCTGTTGAAATTGATTGAGGGCCCATTTGGTCTTCACAGTCTTCATAATTATACTATTGGGCTTTCCCGGCCCATCAGATGGGTTAAGATTGCATCCAATAGTATTCTTCAGTTCCGGCTCCGGTTTGACTGCTGATTCTTCTGTTCTTTATTTTTTTTTTCATTTTTAATTATAAAACAAGGTTTAAAATTTACACTTTTGGTCCTTATGTTTTATAAAAAGGGTTTTGGGCTTGGGTTTTGTGTTTGGGTTTGGGCCCATTGGGTACAGGCTTAGCTATTGGGCTTTTTCAAGCCCAATAAGCTATGTGATGGGTTTTGTGTGTACAATGGTTGAGATTGGCTGTAACTGGGCTAGGATTGGGCCTTCAAAGTCTTCACAGTCTTTGTCAAATGCACACAAATGGGCTGTTGTAATTGATTGAGGGCCCATTTGGTCTTCACAGTCTTCATAATTATACTATTGGGCTTTCCCGGCCCATCAGATGGGTTAAGATTGCATCCAATAGTATTCTTCAGTTCCGGCTCTGGTTTGACTGCTGATTCTTCTGTATTGACTCTGACTTTGGCATTTTTGGACTTTGGCCTTGATTTTGCACAGTCTTTTCCATTCCATGCTCAGTTTTGTCATTTTGGCTTGGTTTTCTGTCTTTTTGTTTATATCCACTTCCTGCACAATACAAATGCAAAACAAACATATATTTGGCAGTTTTTGTCTGTTTTTGGTCATTTAAGCTCGTTTTTAGAGGTAAAAGATATGTGTAATTAAGCACTTATCAAATCCCCCAAACTAAGGTATTGTGTGTCCTCACGCAATGTTATGAAGTAAACATGTAAGCCCCGTTTTCACCATTTTCTGAATTTACACTAACTACAACTAATATTTTTGGATTTTCTCATTTTTTAACAAGTTTGACTTTCTTTATTTATTAATACTGGGATCATAGAATGAGAAGCGCCCGTAGAGTGATCTACGGATGTCCTGACGGATAATTTATGCACTGTTTATAGTTTTGAAATTAAGTTGAACTCAATATGGGTCTTTGTAAAATGAGGTAGTTACGTTCTCAGATTCAATGACCATCTTTTGTTGTTTTAAAAATTCACCTTAAGTTCAAGAACTTTAGTGTGTTCCTTATCGCATGCAGATCTTAGATCTTCGCAAGGGCAATGCGGAAACTCGGGGGCAAACAATATCGGATAAGTAAGCACATGAGAGCAGATACTTTTTTATCTACATATTCAGCAATTAAGCAGTTATTTTTGATTAAAAGTTTTTCATTTCTCTATGGTCAGGTCTTGTTACTCAGAAAACATCGTTCATACTCTGCATCCAAGTCATCAAAATTTGTTATATTCTTTTACTTCTTTAAAATTTGTTTCATTAGCAGATTCTTGTGTTTTTGTAAATGGTCACAAAATTGGTACCAGGTGTTGTTTCAAACAAACTATTTGGCATAATCAAAACACCCATTCGGAAACATAGCAGTGGTTTTTGTGTTTTCGTTCATTTATGATACCTTCAAATTGATGAAAAACAACATTAACCTTTTGAAGATGAAACAGAACTTTACTTGGAGGTGGACGATTATGAACAAAAGGAGTAACAGGTGTGGCAGGGTTACTAGCATTACTAGCAATTTCATTGGCGGAAAGCCCATACACCTGTTCGTGGGACAGTTACGCTCTGAGACGAACTTAACGGCTATTAATCTTGTCATAGAAACCTGTTTGCAGGTTCTAACAATGTCTTGGTTTTTCATTTAATTTTTTCATGCTTAACCACTTGGTGTTATTTTATTACAAGACATCTTCACTATCCCATATTCGCGAACAGGATGGTGGTGCGGGATGCAAAAGGGTATCAGCATCGTTAAGCTAGGTTGAGATCGCTTGGCTATATAACAAGACCTGGGTTTAAGGGGTACCTAGGAGGTCTTGTGCAAGTCAGCGGTTGCGGCTTTAGGTTCTTAGAAAGATAGGAATAGGTTTTGTGTCGGGGGCATCGTTAAGATCTTGCAACATATCTGTGCGCAACTTTGTTAGCATTCTTTAAAAGACTATGTCATCTAGATATACTATCATGCTAGATCTTTTTCTCAGAATAAATTCTTGCCTTTTCAGAGTGTAAAATGCAATGAGTTTCTTGTTCCTGGAAGAGTGGATTTATGCACAATCGTTTTCTTGCACAAGCTCAGCGTTACGCATATTTAGCTGAATCACTTGGGCTTGTTCCTGCTAACTATGTTTTAGATCATGTCTTGTCCTTGGTGGGTATCTAGACGCTTATTCTTGCTTGCAGTGAAGAACGCTCATTTTTCAAGGTCTCGTGTAGTGATATAGAGATATTTTCTTGGTTAACTATGAGAGAGCATGTCTATAGTTAGGGTTGCATGTCAGTCTAAGATGGCATCATAGAAACTTTTATCAGATGTGTCAGCAGATCCCTCAGTTGGTACATTTTGGGCTTCGGTGTCAAGAAGATATTGTTGATACGGGATCGTATTGTATCAATCTCAGTTTCTCAGCGCATCGGAGTCTATAAGTGTTTTCCTGGTGCATTCTCCTGATTTAACTGATATCCACATTATCAAAGATTTGATTGTCATAGAGTGTTACCTCATTGGACTGGATTGTTGGTTGCACTCGTGTATGACAAGTTGGCCATGAAAGCGACAGCAGCTTGGGGGCCTTCATCCACGTCTGTGTCTTATGCATCATCAGGATTGCATGAAAAATGTTTGTTGTAGTCAGTGCTGGGTGATCATTAAGGTGCGGTGCATTCCACTTCAGCGAGGAATTGCTTCAGCATTCAGCATCTAACAAATCTCCTTCTCTTAGCTTCCATCAGTAAAGCTTTATCTTTGATGTACTGAGAGTCCATCTTTTCTTGGGTTACTATAACTGCCTTGCACATGTCATTCTCCTCTGCAGTTGTAACATCTCATCCTTCTTGCCTCGGCACCTGTATTACCATCATTACCTGGAGCTTCCTCTGAACTTGTTCAGTAACAATGTGACCATCATGCACCGTAGCATGAGTCCCTTGAGATGTGAGGAATTCCGGAGCTGGGTGTTGGTGGGTGTAAACAGCTTTTGGAAAACCACTTAAGAGTTTGCAATCTGAGTCTATAGTGGCCATCAAAGCGTCAATGCAGAGACTGGCAGTAGGTGAGGACTAGGATTTGAGGGTGATGAATGAGCAGGTGCAGAATGTGGTTGTGAGCAGCATAGGCCATGATCAACAATACTTGTAGACTGCTCCTATTCTTGAGGTCTTTTTTGGCATGGCGTCGTAGGCTTTGAGATGAGTTATAAGATCTGAACAATAAGGTGTGGGTTGAGAGTGATGTGTGTTCTGTTTGCATTAGTCACATATACCCCAATAGGCTGGATGATTGTTGACAATTTAGTGTTCATCTGATTGAGTGGGGATTTCGAGTGAGTAATCTTCATGTCATTTACAATGCTTGTGAATCGCACAATGTAGTCATGAATGGAATCGTTTCAATGGCACAAACAGCGTTCGTACTCATCCAACAGTATTCCTTCCGTTGTTGGTAGAGTTCTTCACTGATCCTTGCATAAGTAGTTCTACATTGTTCCATATTCTCCTGAGCAGTGCTTGTCTGATTGAGTATGTTGAACGTTGTGTCGGGGAAAGACTTGACTGAGGATGATTTCAGCTTGAGTATTAGCCATTTCGAGCTTGTTTTCTTCATCATTGAACTCAGAATCAAGCTTTTTCCTCGGTGCGGGCACAATAGTAGAATCAGTAGGTGGAGGATCTGTGACCATCGGGTGAGGTGTAGGTCCATTCTGAATGGATTTCCTATAGCTTCCCATTTGGTTTTCCCTTGGAATGTACCTTTGTATGCGAATTTCAAGAATCGTACTCATCTTCAACTAATGATGGTGGACGGGTATCTGGTACCAGCTGCATTTGTTTTCTTCATTGGTTGCCATTTGATTCAACTTTGTTTATGAATGATCTGATCTTAAGTGACTGTTGATTTGATGGACTTTGTGTTGAGGTGATTCTGCATTTTCCCGGGGCTTAACTCCTTTCGAACCTCCTCCTCTATTGACATCAAGACTCCACTCCGACATGAGTCTTGCAGCGGCCCCACCTCATACTCCGACCCTCCACGCTCTGGCGACCCAAAAAATGACAGGGCAGACTACTCGGACGCATATGTTTGCTACACTGTTAATTGATGACTTGGTGTGAGGTTTATGATTTTCGGGTAAATTTTGAAACAGTAAAATGCTGTTTTGAGGGCCTAAATGACTCCGAATGGCCAAAAAATGACAGGGCTCTTGCTCAAAGAGGAAGAGTCTTGACCGTTGGGCCGTTTCCGAGCTGGTATAAAAATTTCGGAACAATCCGACACAAAAATTATTTTTGCGGCTAAACAGTATTTTGCGGCAAAACAAGCAAAACGCAACCTTTTTATGAGCCAAATCGCAACAATGCTTGTTAAAACGCAATGAACTTTGTCAAAACGCAATGAGGTTGTCAAAACGCAATGACACTTGTGGTCAAAACGCAATGGGAATCGTCAAAACGCAACCTGTATATCAAAACGCAATACTTTGGTGCTCAAAACGCAATGCCTTGATCAAAACGCAATGGATAATTTTTTTTGCCAGCGTAACGTTTAGTCAAAACGCAAGAGTGGTCTTCAAAACGCAACCTGTATATCAAAACGCAACCCTATATGCTCACAACGCAACCTGAATTCTCAAAACGCAAGAGTGGTCTTTTTCAAAACGCAATATGTAATAAATTTTGGCAGCGTAGCGTTTTAGACAAAACGCAATCTTAATCTTCAAAACGCAACCTGTAAGCTCAAAACGCAACATGAAAATCCTCAAAACGCAACATGAAGATCCTCAAAACGCAACGAAGAAAAATTCTTCTTCTTGCTTTTCTGCTTTATTTTTTTTATATTCGAACCAAAATAAATCAAAGCACACCCTCTTTTTTGATATTCGGTTTTAAAAAAAACAAAACAAACAATCACGTTTTGTTATGAATTCGATTCTGATCACAAACTAACAATCACTTTTGGCTCTTGATACCAATTGTAGGATCCCTAGATCATTCCATGGATTAATCACAAGATCAATAGCACAAAAGATTAAACATTAAAGAACTTTTTGATTGAAAGAAACAAGAGTTGCTACAAACCCTAAAGATGAAAAGTATTATGGAGTAGCTAACCTTAAAATAAAAAGAAAAATGGCTTTATATAGCCTTACAATGAGGCCTAAAGTGGCCGGCCCCTATCGGCTTTGAATGGGCCATTTTGGGCTTTTTCAATAAATGCCCAATTACATTAATTTACATTGTCTTTCGAGCCAGTAAACGTTGACCAATTTTCGTCTACTTTCGAGTGTCCGAAACATCTTTGTTAGACGGATTTTCGTATCTCTAACAATTATTCTTTTTGTCACACATTTTTGAGACACTAAAGAGATTAAACTTAAGTTCTCTTACAAAATACACATTTTCAAAATCTAATTTTCCTGTTCTAATTGTACCTCTTCTTGTGATTTTCCCTCCCTCGTGGTTTCCTCAAAAGGCAACATATCCTCCATCAATTTCTTCAAAGTCAATAAGATAGGACATGTTTCTTGTCATGTTCCTTAAGCATGCACTGTCAATCACTCCTTTATCCTGCAAATCAGTCTGTAGATTGCCCTGCACATCAGATAAGAAAATCAGCTTCTTTTGGGGACCTAAGCCATTACTGACTTGGATCTGCCTTATGCATCAATATAATTAAATCTTTGAAAGATCATTGATGCACCATTAAGTTTAGAAACTGAATTTGAATCAGTTTGTTTTGGTCTCCAAACCCAACATGTTGAGGCCTTAACAACATTAACCTTTTTACCCTTAACATCATTAAGTACTGCTGCATTTGGTCTAGCAGTAGTAACTTTTGAACTAGCAGCACTAACTCTGTTAATGCTGTTAGTGTAAGTTACTGCTGTTGATCCAGCAGTATTAACTTTTGAACTAGCAGCACTAACTTTGTTAGTGCTGTTAGTGTTAATTACTGTTGTTGACCTAGCAGTATTAACATTTCTTTTAACAGCATTAACCTTACAATCAAGATTTCTATTTTTAAATGTTGTTTGCTTGTTAATAGGTCTCTTAACATATGAATGTGCTGGTTTAGAAAAATATATCATTGGTCTAGCAACATTCATTGTTGATTTTGTGTGAGCAACATTAACTTGTCTGGAAGTATTAAAAGGTTTGAGTCCAAACGTCATTAACATTGCTCTTGGAACCATATTCTTTAGAGTATTAGGGTGAGTTCTTTTAGCAAAACTATGGTAATTCACCCTATTGTTATAGTTCCAAGTAGGCTGTACCATCCTCTGATGGTAATTGTAGTTAGCCTGCAAATGATCAAAACTACCACAAACAAAATAGGCCTTATTAAACATTACAAAGTTACTTCCTAGGTTTTGGGACATTTTGTTGTTCCAGTTTCTTAGATTAACCCTAGGACTTTGTTTGTTTTGCCTATAAAACTCAGCATATCTTACAGGTTTCCTAGTCTTATTTTCTTGTTGTTTTGGTTTAACAACTTCTGTCTTAGAAACACTAGATTTCTCTGTAATCTTATCCTCTTTAGGCTGAGTTAACACTTCATCATCAGAATCATCATCTAACACCCAATCTTCAATAATTGGAGCATCAGAATTCTTCCTAACTTCCTTAGATTCTACTACATTAGAAATAGTTTTGCTAGAATCTACAGATTCACTTGACTTTTCAAAAAACTTTTCTATATTATGAAAAGGTAAATCAGGTTTAGGAGGCAAAAATTTTCCTGTATGTGGTGGTGGAACAACATTGTAGCTTTCAAATCCTAAACCCTTTTTACACTTGTCAGTTATCTGACATTTTAGCAATTCATCCAAAATTTTAGAAGAATTCTTTAATTTGTTCACAGTTAATTGAATGTTATCTTTCTCCTTAGTTACAGACTTTAACTTCCTTTTGAGATTATTAATATCTAAATCCTTAATTATGATATCTCTTTTTAACACAGCTATATCATCACAAAAGATAATCTCATTTTCTTTATAGAATTTAAGTATTTCTTCTAAAAAAGCTACACCTCCCTTATAAGTTGCTGCCTCTAATTCAGATCTATCTAAATTCTTTCTTAATTGTTCTAACTGTGATCTAAGAGTTTCAATAGTTTTTAAACAAGTTTTAAAACAATTAGTAGATACCTCAGAATCTGAACTAGAAGTGGAATATGCCATCAGTGCATAGTTTGGTCCTTCAGCAGCTTGATCACTCCAGTTATAACCACCCAAACCATCACATGACACTAAAGCTTTGTCAGAAGCAGCTCCACAACAACAGTCCTCCTAGTGCTTTCCCTGTTTCTCTGGTCTTGATTCCTTAGAGCCCTACACTCCCTAGCAAAGTGTCCTCTCTTATGGCAGTTGTAACACTCCACCTTGGACTTATCAAAACCAGTTGTCTCACTTCCCTTGATTGTGAGATTTCTTCCTGTCTTCCTCTGAAATCTTCTGGCTCTCATGGTCAATGATCGCTGCTAAACTACACCTTAAAATATATATAATATATAATAAAATATAAAATATATATAGTAAGAATAGTCTAAAAGCAGAATCAATAAAACCGAGAAGTAGTATAGAATGTTCCCGGGTCGTTTATCCCCAACGAGGCTGGACTGGAGAATCGATACAGTCGGAAGATTGGAGTTTGAATGAGAAAAATGATTTGAGAGTGTGGAAAGGTAGATTAGACAATAACAAACAAAAACGTTTAAGAAAATCCTAAAAAATATGAAATTAAGCTAAAAAACGAGAGCACGAATCCCGAACAAAGGGGGAAAAACCTAAAATCTTCAAAATTAACCCTACGAAGAAATTTTCACTTCTAAACTACTCTAGGGAACAAATAACGAAGAATGAAAAAGACTAGACCGAAAACGGAGTTCGTTTGACCCAAAAACGAGTCAAGACAAAAAACCGCACCCGAGCTTTTTTAATCATCTACTTATTACTAAATAAGCTCAACGAATAGGCTAAAAAATAAGCTAAGAATTAGCTTAAGATAGAAATAAGCTAGCACGAGACATAAAGAAAATAAGCTGAAAGAATAAGCTCCAAAACAACAAAATTCATTTCATTTAATCCATTAAGTCACGAGTAAAGAAAATATGCTGACAAATAAGCTGGAATTAGCTTCTACATTAAGCTACGAATTACAATTAAGCTTGTATCTAACCTCTCAATAAGCAAAATATGAAAAATAAGCAAAAACTAAAATAATCTAAATTTTCTACTCCTAAAATCTAACTCTCCAAATGTGAGGGGTGTGAGCTAATTTTATAGCCAAAAGACGGGTAGAAGTGTAAACTTTTGCCAATCATTTGTCACTCGAGTAGCCAATCATTGGCTTGTATTTTATATCACACGGATTGCCAAGTTAAAAAGTTTTGATCCACCGATGAAATGCTTCCACGTGGCCTGTTGAATTGCTTTATCTCTACGCAGCCACTTCCACCCTTTGATCACATTTCGCATAACTGAATTGAATTGAGATAAGAATTTCTTTACCTCGCCATGTGTCAACGTCCTATTCGCCTTCAAAAATTAGTGGGATGGCACATGTTATTTTTGATTTTATTTCAGCTCACGTAAGCTAGTATCAATTCCCTCAAATTTATTTTTGATATTTGCAATTTGGAAATTGGGCTTTATATCACATTGGGCCTAGTAGCTTTTACGTTGGGCTTTTGATAGTTCGGGCTGGCTCGGCCCATTAAATGAGTTACGGGCTGGCCCAATAAAATCCGAGGGCACCATTGAACTCGTATTCTCGCGCTCTTTCCGATCCCGTGCTCGGTTTTGTCCTGTTTTGTCTTTATTTTTGTCCTTTTCTTGATATCCGTACATGCACATACACAAACACAAAAACAAGCATATATTTGCCATTTTAATTATGTTTTTGGTCTTTTGGGTTCGTTTTTCAAGGTAAAAGATATGTATAAAATAGCAAATACCAAATTCCCCCATACTAAGGTATTGCCGTGTCCTCACGCAATGTAATAAATACACGTTTAAACTAAAAATTCCAACTCCCCCAAACTAATCACCTTAAAAAGTAGCAAAATGCTCATCTAAAGGTATTAAGAAATCAACTTTAAATAAGCTATCTAAGAGCTTTTTATGGACTGAAATGAAGGAATTTTAACAAAGAGCTTATTGGTCTCCAAATAAAGCAAAAGCTTGGGAATTGAGTTCACTAGAAAGCTAGAAAAGAAGGGCTTAAAGTTGGCCCCTAGCACCAGGGGAAAAATTAGTGCTAAAACAAGGGCTTATTTGACAGCTTATTTTAAGCTGTCAAATAAGCTCACTTAACAAAACTAAGCTAAAACAGATAAAGAACATCAATAAAAGGACTTGTACACAAATTTTGAGCTTCTAAAACACTAAATATCCTGCTGATTTTAGGGAGTGAACAAGGGCTTTTAGCTTTTTTAGGAACTGACACTCAAAAACTTGGTTGTTTTGACTCAACAAGTCAAAATGACTCAAGGACTTTGACAGCTTGTTTTTATACTCAAATGGCAACCTTTTTAAACTAAAACTCAAATATACAATGGCTTATTCAAATAAGCCATCTTCGCTCTCTCTGTTTTTAAATAACATATACAACAGTTGTCTAAAGTATTATAAAAACTTAAAGAAACAAGTTTTGACTTAAAAACTTTATAAACAGACCTAATTAAGTTCAAACACTTAAGGCTAATCTTATATTATGAACCCCAACCATACCAAAACATGTTTGACCCGTTTTCACACTTAACCCAAACACCCCTTTAATTTTGCAAAGTGATTTTAAGACCTATAAAAAACTGAAGTAAGCTAAAGTTTTTAAAAGGCTACTACTACTTAAACAATTTTAAACAATAAAAAAGTAAAAAGCATATCAAATAAGCAACTTTGGTAATTTTAATTTTACACTAGAACAGAATAAGTGAGCTAATGAAATGCTAAAATATATTAAGTACTATGCATAAAAGATATAAATAAGCAAACAACAAGGGGAGATAAGCACTGCATTATAAGCTAAGCTTATTAGCAGTTTTAGCTAAAATCTGAAAAGGTTACATAAAAACTTAAGGCAAGCTATTTCTAAGAATTCAAATAGATATCTTAAACTATATTAAGCAGAATTAAGTTCATTAAGTAGAAATAAGCAAGGGTACAACAGTTAATAAGCCACATGGTAAACATACCAAAAATAGAAAATTACAACTTACTCTGTCCTTTTGCTTAGATGAGGGCATTCAAAAGCTCAACAGAGCTTCTTTGGCAATCAGCTTAGCCCCTAAGCTTATCCAGAATAAGCTTATTCCCCAATGAGCTTATTTCCCATACATATGAATAGCACAGTACAATTGTACACAAGACTTTTTAGAACTTGGAATTTTATTGAACTTAGGAATTCGTACAAGAAAAGATTATAACATTCAAACAAAGATCATTTAGGCTGAAAATTACATAAACATAAAAACATAAATTAAAACTAAAACCTTTTTAAAACTAAAAAAAACTGGTTGTTAACTATGTCTTCCCTCTCTTATATAGGTTGAGAGTCTTCTTATGCATTGTGTTTGCTGTGTTTGTTTGGTGAGAGCAAACCAAAAACTAATCTTGACCCTTGATAGTCCCTTGTGCTACTTTGATTTCTTGGCAGTCGTTGGATCTTTGTCTTGAAAATAGTGGGATTGCCAAATGGGATTAGGTGTTTAGTAGAGGTGAGGGTTTAGTTTGATCCATGGTGTATTGGTGTGAGGTTGAGTGTTATGGGGAGAAGGAAAAGGTGAACAGGTTTTGGGTTTTGGTCATGGCGGGAAAACTTGGGTTTATCAAGGTTGGGGGTGACAGGTAAAAGTTTTTGGAAAAAGGGTTTAAATCAAGTATTGAAACTATGGTTGATGCTTAGATATCCATTCATAGTGGAGGTTACATCATATTGGGTGAATACCTAATGATGGTAGCTTTTTTGTTGTGCTTAATTATTTAGATTATACGTGAAGTGTTTGTGACAGCTTTTGTTGGATTCTTTTGGGAAGCTATGCATCAGGTGTGAGTTTCATAGTAGTCTTACTTTTTAATGTTTTTACATTTGGGGAAATGATGCTAAGAGTTTTGAAATGTTTTAGTTACTGTGATAATGTGTTTTAAACGATGCATGGGCTATACGTGACTATTGTATGTTATGTGCTACTTGCTTTTATGGTATGGATTGTTGTGCTTGAGTGTGACCGTCTCATGGCATTTATGGATTTGTTTGGTAGTAAGCGTGATCGTCTTATTACTGTGAGTTGTTGAATAGCTGAGCGTGATTGTCTCATTATTGTGAATGGATTTTTGTGCTTGAGCGTGATCGTCTCAATGCGTTGATGGATTGTTGTGGATCGGGGAACACGTTCCATTCCAATGTTTGTGATGATTGAGCGTGAGCGTCTCAATGTGGATTGATGTGATTGCATGTTAGCTTGTATGATAGTACGTTGTATGTCCTGCTATGTTATGTTTTATTTATCACGGTAATTGGATTTAAAAGATTGATTTGTGTGTCTTAAACCTATGACTCTCACCAACCATTGTGTTGACGTTTTAAGCATCATTTTCAGGTGTGAAGTCATGAGGATTCTTAAGATAGTGAGAAGTGGTTAGAAAGAGACCTTAAGATGATCTTGAAGTTTATATGTGGATGTTTAGCATTGTATGGATATATGTTGCATGTCTCTTATTGACGAGAACTTCCTTTTCATCAATAAAGACGCCTTTTATGTTTTGCTTAGTTATGGGTATTGTTATGACACTTTGTGTCTATTACTTTAATTTATTGTATGATTTTAGTATTCTCTATATAGACGCCATTGTGTTGTGATGATATCCATTCTGTTATGCCTGCGTTTCGCCTTGGCGGGTGTGACAGATTTGTTTCAGAGCTGTGGGTTTTAGAGAACTAGGTGGTTGAGCCTAGACAATAGCTTAAGGTACCTCATATAGTTGTCTATTTTTAGGGCTATGTGTTTGTGATACGTAATATATTGTTTGTTCCCGTACCTAATGCTTTGAATTTCTTTCTATTTTGAATTACTTACCTACATAATAATGAAATATATACTTTTTCATTTATAGGGATTATTAAGTTGTATACCCTTTGTTATTGTTTTAGTCATGTCTTCCCCTATCCCCTAGGAGATATCGTTGGGAGATTGTTTACCTTACCTGGAACATCCGCAGAGTTGGGGGGACTTTTGAGAGAGTAAAAGTCAACCCTAAAGCGAGCCCAACATAGTTTTTATTTCGTTTTTCTACCTCGTTGTTGTGTATAATGTGGATTGATTTTATATTTGGGGTCGCGACGTATTCGTTTGGTTTTGTTTTGGTCGATTGGGATTTTTGATGTTTCGTTAGGTGGATTACATGTTTGTGTTATATTTGGATTTTTATTAAGTGCTTGCTTGTGGTAGTTTCTAGTGTGTGTTATCATTGAGTGGTTTGGTCTTGGAAAGTAAGTTCGCGTGTGCAAAGGTGCAATTAATTAGGGTCAGCGAACTTATTATTAAGGTTTGTAAAACCGTAGAAGTGGAACTTTGATTGCCATTGATCATTGGTACGGTATGTTTTAGTAAGGTTTGTAAGTCTGGATAGTTGTGTAGATGGTAGTGTTAGATCGTCGATGAGAGATCATGATGGATGGTTTGTATGGTTTAGGAATTCTTGTCTTTAAACGTTGAGCGATTATATAGGATCGAGTTGAGTAGATGGTAAGGTTTCCTTTTATCTATCGTTTGCAGATACATCGGATACCTGTTGGTGTTGTCGTCGCGATTCTTAAGTTGGTTAGTTTGCTCGTTGTTCGTTGAGATATTCAACGCTCGTGTTGGTATTTTTAGTTGCCATCATAGAACTAGTGTTTTATGTTCTCCGTTCGGCGTTTTGATTAGTTCCCCTGTCTAAGGTGGCGATACTCTTTGGTTTCGTAACTATGACCGTTGGTATGAATGAGTTCTTATGGTTTGTTTAGTTTGCAAGAGTTCCTGTCGTGTTCGTTTTCAAGTAAATTAACATTTTGGTATTGGAATCCTTAATGTATTTTGGGAGTCTATTTTGCTATCATGATGTCTCTTGTTGCGAGTCATAAATTCCTTTTCAAAGTAATTTTATTGTAGTCGATTATTCATTGTTTAAGGTGTAAATAACTTCCTCTTCAAAATAAATTTTATAAATTCAAAATGTAAACACGATTTGTTTTAACCATCTTTTGATTTCTTTATAAAATCAATAAATTAAATCATTTATGAAAATTTTATTTAAATTTATTTTTACACTTAAAATTTTTGGATTTATTAAACTAGTTGATTCTATTGTTTAAATTGATTGTATAGCGTTTGAGGGAAAGTTTACTTGGGTTTAAAAGTCTGGTTTTGGAACAAACTCGTTCTTAATCTTTTATTAATGGGTCGTGGTATGTGGTAATATTTAATTGGGTGTTTCTATTAAGTGTTTAATTTATTAGATACTTACACATTCCATTACGAGGGTGACATGTAATAAAATTTGAGAAGACAACTAGGGAGTAATGCATGATTAGGTAAACACGTTTGTTTAACCATACGAGTTTTTACCCACTTTTACTTTTCTTGCATAATTAGGAGTAATTTAGTTTAGTAGTTTAGTCAAACCCCCTTTAAACCTTAGATTTACTTGCTTTTTAAAAAATATAAAAACACAAAAATAATCTTCCTTCAACCCTTAGACCTTAGTAAACATACAATTCGAGCCTACCCAAAGTATTCCCATAGAGAACGATAATAACCCCTGAGTCTTGCCTATACTACACTACAACGGTTAGGTACACTGCCTAGGAGGGTTGTAAAACTTCTACGTTGCAACCCACCGCATCAAGTTTTTGGCGCCGCTGCCGGGGAATAATTTAGGTTTCGGATTCTATCTAGCTTAGGTCTACTCACTATATTCCTATCGAGTGAGATTTTATTTTTCTTTTTAGTGTAGCTTTCTCTTAGTCTATCTTTTCTTCGTTCCATTTGTTTTGTAAACCTTCCTTTTCGTTAACCATCATAAGACAAAAATCCACCCCGCACTCTAGGAGATTATTCCCGCCAAATCACGAGCGCTATCGAAACACCATTGAGCTCCCCGATGGGAACAATGTGGTGCCTCTTCGATCCGACACCATCCGGTTGGTGCAAAACGGATGTGCATTCCATGAACTCCGGTCCGAAGATCCAAATCAACATCTTAGGGATTTTCTAAAACTTGTGGACTCAATTGACCTTGATGTTGAAAATAGGGAAAGGACGCGACTGTGTTTATTTTAATTTTCTCTTCGCGATCAAGCTAGCAATTGGCTTGAACGTCTTCCCGCGAGATCCATCTCCACTTGGGATGATCTCACTACCCGTTTTCTTGCTTAGTTTTTTCCACCGGGAAGAACTACCAAACTTAGAAATGACATCTTGATGTTCCAACAACATCATGGTGAATCTCTTTCCGAAGCATGGACTCATTTCAAGGACTTATTTCAAAAAGTCCCTCATTATGGCATCGATCTTTGGCTCCAAATCCAGATTTTCTATGATCATGTCTCCTTTCTTCTTAAGCGCAAAATTGACCACACCGTTGGTGGCAAGCTTCGTGACAAGAACACCAAAGAATCTTAGGAAATCATAGAGAATTTTGCTCTCTATGACCATGAAAGTTGGGATGACCCAAAGGACTTTGCTAAGCCGTTCAAGGCAATCTCTTTTCCCCGAAATGTACAAAAAACATCCGATGGAAGACTTCTTGAGCTTGAAGACCAAATTAGTTACCTACTAAAAGGGTAAAAAACAACACCTAGAACAAGCTCAACACAACCCTCTCAAGCATACACTGACGTGATTTATTCTACCCAACGCACACAAAACTACACCGAACCACCAAAGCAAAATTCATTCACTTTTAAAAAACATGCTTACCTGAAACTTCAACAACTAACACTCGAGCTAAGTTTCAAAGCACAAGTGCAAAATTATATGAAGGCACACACCGAAAGGATGGAAAGGTTCGAGGAGGCTATTTATAGACAAAGAGAAGAGATTAACGAAAGAATGACAGAGATGTTTAGTCTCTTAAAAGAACTTACAAAAGGGAAATCTCTAGAAAAAGTGTTAGTTAAAGAAGAAGTTAGCAACTCCATCACTAAATACGTGAACGCAATCTCCCTTGTTAGAACTGAAAATGATGAGGGTACAAAGGGTGACACGATTGTCGATAAGAACATTGTAGAGCATATTGAATTAGTAGATAAATAGGAGGCAATGGATAAGGAAACATATAATGAGTCCAATGGAAGTGTGAACGAGGACTCAACGAGATGGGGAAAATACATAGATAGACTACTGGAGATGCCTAGGTTACAACCGATAGGATATTGCATTAAGCATGTGATCAATGAAAAAACAATCGAGGGTCTTGTAGATAACCATAAGTACAACAATTCTTTGCTAGCAACACGCTTAGGTAAAATGGATAACGAGACCTATAATTCGTTACCGGTAGGACCCATG
Source organism: Tanacetum coccineum (assembly GCA_026074375.1). NCBI lineage: Eukaryota > Viridiplantae > Streptophyta > Magnoliopsida > Asterales > Asteraceae > Tanacetum > Tanacetum coccineum. The sequence continues at coordinate 32,573 of BQNB010003508.1, read as the reverse complement.
TACAACGTAATTCTCATAAAGAAGTTGGCTAAGAAATATGAAAGAGGAGGTAATTTTGTGATACCCTGCAGCATAAGAAAGTTAAAATTTATGAACGTTTTAGCCGTCCAAGGATCCAATGTGAATATCATGCCCCTATCCATCTATAATAAGTTAACCAATGAAAATCCTATAGAAACTAACATTAGACTTTCTTTAGCTAACCACTCATATATATACCCTTTAGGAATAGCAGAGGACATGTTAATTGATGTAGCTGGCTTTGTGTACCCCGTGGATTTCATTATCTTAGACATAAAGGAAGACGAGTGCATGCCTCTCATCTTAGGAACATCATTTCTAACCACGATAAAGGCCGAAATTAAGTTTGATAAAGGAAGAATGGCCATCAAGGCCGAAAATTGTAAAATCATATTTGTTATGACCTTAGAACACCCTAGTAAGATTGAGGAAAAAATAGAAAGAGACCTATATCCCATAATCCCTGCAAATCACGTGAATAGGAGAATTTTATAATGGGAGGAAAGAATCAAAAATCATAAAGAAAAAGAAATGGGACTCAACAAAAGGAGAAGTAAAGTATTTGATGATAAGCACCTTATTGGACATAACTTCTTCATTTATGTGGTTGGGAATGAAGGTTGTGACGTGAACGAAGAAGGAGTCACGTAAAAAGTGTGACTCCGAGTCTAGCTAGAACACTCGTTAATAAAGAAAAGCGCTTATTGGGAGGCAACCCAATATTTTATTTCATGCATTTTAGGAGTGTCGTGTGTTTTTAATTTTCATTATTTGTCTTATATGTTTGATATATATGTGATCATGCTTTGCTTTATTTTTAACCTCGTCTTAATTGCAATAAAAGGTATTGTACATAAAATAAGTGTAGGGGAAAATATCTGGTTTTTAAGAACAATTTCAAACATATAAAATATATAGTTTAAGTTAAAATCACACTTTTATGTTTTCTTGTTTGTTTTGAGTCATATGTTTGTACTAACCATTTTTGTGGCCTATGCATTAAAAATTTTCCAGGAAATCATTAATGGGATATGTTTGCAGAAATTTTTCTAAGAAACGGAAAAATAAAATTTCACAGTGCGTGGAGACGACCACTGCATCACTTAAGAAATTTTCGCTTTTTCAAATTTGAAAAATCATTTTTGTTTAATTTCTAGAATTTTTAATTTCCTAAACTTTTGCTGAATGCCACGATTACATTACTACTAACAGTCTATCTTTATTGCTTTCTTAGGATTTTAGTTCATGATTAATAGAGTTGTATATTATTTTCCCACCGATTTTACTCTTGTTATGGTTGTTTTTGTCTTTGATTCACAGGTTATATTAGACGAGGAAAGTCCGGAAGCTCTTAGGACTTTCACTTGGGCGATTCTTGGATGACGATTTAGCGAGTCTATCTTGTTTCTTCTCCGATATTGTGCAAACCAGGGGAGTATTAGTTTCTCTCGCTTTCTATTCATTTTCCCTCTTCTCGTTTTTCAGGTACTCATAGAACATTGAGGACAAGTTCAAAATAAGTGTAGGGGGTAATAAAAGCCTTAGAAACTATTCCGTCAACTGCATTTGCTTTGTTCTTAAAATAATGAGTAATATACCAAAACAGAGTTTAGGACGGTAATTTTAGCCCAAATTAAAAAAAATATGGCATATATCGGTGAAACTGTAGCATTAAAAGCGCCTCATGAATATGAGTTATATGACTAGCACAAAAACCCTACCACTCAAAAAGTCCACCTAAAAATGTGAGGTTCGCCCCTAGATCTTTGGAAATATAAGCATTCATTTTTAATGCTTATGAGAGTGTACCAGTAGTATTATAGATTCTAAAACTTGCTTTAGCGATTCATCCCGAGACTGCTAGTGAGATCGCATTCGTGTGATTAGGATTTACTAAGTGATAAAAGACATTAGCATAAACCATTGTTTTTAGCCGGTATTTTTTAAGATTATGATGATCTCCTCGATTATGTAACTACCCTCACACCCTTGCTATGCACTCATTTTTAGTTCAAGATACACCAAGTACACCTCTTTCAGGCTATATCTTTTGTTTTCTTCTATTAAGTATTTTAGAACGACAAAAGGGGATTTATTTGGTTTAAGAAATTACTAAATAGACTATTCTAATATATCTAGTAGTTGAAATTTGTTTACACCCCACCAAAATGTTACACCTAAATTGCCTTAGCCTTCCTTGTATGTACTCATGTTTAGTACATTATTGTTATCATAAATGTTTAACCCTAATTAATTATTTACTTGATTACATGGTTGCTAAGTCGAGTCTATTGTTAGTGTATACAGTTTTGGGACGATAAGGATTCATGGTAATCTTTATTATATGGAGAAATGGGGAAGAAAGTCAAACTATTACTGATATGTGTGAAATACACATATCCGTTTATACCTAAAATAGCCCAATTAAGCCCAAAACAGACTAAAAACGGCAAAAATATACTTGTTTTTTTGTTTTGTGTATGCAGGTACGGATATATCAAAAATCACAAGAAAACAGTCAAAAACGGGCAAACACGGACACGGGAAACGGAAGAGCACAAGAGAAGCCAAAGATTCAAAGCCAAAGCCAGAAAAAGTCAAACCTCAGTCAAAGAAAGTCAAAATAGTCAAAGTCAAAGTCATTCACTAAAGGACAAATCCCAAATGTTTCATTTCAGTCCCTCCAAGTTTCAAATGTTACACAAATGATCCCTAAACTCTAAATGGGCCTTAAACCCTTAAATTCCCTACCCGGATCCATAACTAGCCCAAAAGCCCATTACCTAGCCCAATACCCTTTTCATAAAACCACAAGGACCATTTATGCCATTTATAAAAGTCCTTTTAACACTACACCTTTCAATAAACAAAGACAGGGACCTAAGTTGTCATTAGGCCAAAGTTTAAATCCTGTTTACCCACTTTCAGTTAAAACGAGCGGGAAAGAACGAGTACTATTCATCGTCTCCTCCAAAGTTACCTACAGTCAAAACAAAGGGTTTTTCACAATTAAGGGGTACAAAAGACTATTCAAGTGAAGTACAACATAATGGCAGGGTTAATTATGTCAAATCAAGAGCTCTTATTGGTTCACTCAAGCTAGATGGCCACGTGGATGTAGAGAAAGCACAAAAGAAGAGGGGTTTTACTCTATTATCACTCACATAACTAGCACAAGCTGTCACATCAAAGGAATGACAGCTTGGCAATCCGTGTGTGCATCTTTTGATCCAAGGGCTATTATTGTTGATCCAATGATTGGGAAAATGAATGGCAGAGATTTGTGATGCAAGCAAAGGCCTAGAATCTTCATCAGCAGGCTATAAATAGCCCTCACTATCACACACACAAAGGGGGAGTTAGTTAGCTTTTCATTTTTTAGCTTATTTAGTTTTCCTTTAAATGTAATTTCATAAAAGCTCTTGTAATTTGAAGTTTTAAAGTATTGTACCTCTTTTATTAGTTAATGAAATCACTCAATTAAGTTTACATAAGTTGTTTTTCATTTTATAAGCTCTTAATCATTCTCTTATGATCCATAAGCTAAGTTTCAGCTCTCATGAGTCTATAAGCTCATAATTTAAGCTTTATTCTGTGCTAATCAAACTCAAACATTTAAAATTAAGATGAACTACCTTACCTTGACGAGTGGACAATTAAGCGTTTAGGAAGGAGAATCCAAAAATGGAAGGGATCTCGTGACATTAACTAGCTTAATCCATAAGGATAACTAAGCTAGTAGATAAGCTCAATTGAGCCTTTAAGCTTCTGTTTGGCTTGAAGCTACTTGTAAGTCCTTCTTTTACTTTCCCTTGTCCTTATTTTATTTTTAATTGCTTAATAAGTGCTTATTAGTGTAAACTGCTTAATTGCTTAATCTGTCTGCTAATTAGTGCTTATTTGTGCTTTTTATTATCTACTTGGAATCATATAGACCCAGTCGTTTAGTATTAGAATATAGATTAGATAATAGTTTGTTTTCAATTCTGTCTTAAAACCATAAAAAGCCAAAAATAAGTAGTTTAGCTTAGATTCTTAGATTTAGCTTATTTGATTAATGAAAAATGTTTGTTAAGCTTGTTCAAAGCTGTTAAGTTATCTGTGTAAATATGAAATAGATCATTAGATCTTAATATAATAAGCTCAATCATGAATCTTCCTTATATAACGTGAGTGTTTTGACAACATGTTTTTTGACCTTCAAAAGTCAATGACAATTGATGTTTTTGTTTTAGTCAGCTGAGTTTTCATAAATGATTAGGTTTTGAGCAAGTTTTTAGGATTAGTTTGGATTTAACTTCATTTTAAGGCTTAATCTCTAAGCTGTGCACCAAGGGAGATATCTCCCTTTGTTTTGATTAGTAAATTTTGCCCAGCTCCTATAAGGCTTGTAATGGTCTTGTTTTGGTGATCTAATACACTCAAAAAGTAGTGTTCATTGCAGGTTAGACGCAAAGAGTCACAAGCAAGTTTTGGTTTTGACTTTTTGTTCATTGTTTCTAGCATAGAAACCTTTGTTATACTACTGATTTCATTTCTAGTTTAATTTTAGGTTAGTTAATCTAAGTTTAATATCTTAAATTTTAGTAACTTTAAGTTTAGTCATAGCAAAGCATAGTTTAAGGCTTGTTTTTCATTTCTCAGCTTATTTGTTTAGGTACAATTACTCTCTAAATTTTCAAAAAAAAAATCACTAAAAAGACCAAAAATAGTAGTAATTAGAATTAGCTTTTAAATTAGATTTTAGACTTGATTAAGGATTTGATTTTAGATTTGAAATTATAGCTTAAGGTAGTATTCCTAGTTTTCAAAGGCTTTCTCTCTTTTATAGCTTTTTGAACGATCTAGCTTATTGTGAAATTGAGCTCTTTGTGATTACTTTTGAGCTTGTGCTTTTGATCTTCAAATTTAGATAGTTTTTAATGTTAATGGCTAAGTTAGTTTTTCATTTTTAGATCATATACATCATAAGCTTTCCATAACAGTTTCAGTTTACAAATTGAGCAAAAATAAGCATGTTGTAAGCTTTTTTAAGTGGAAAATAGCAAAAGTAAGCTCAAACACCCACTTTCTGTAACAGCTTTTTCTTAAGCTGTTTTTGAGCTTATTTCTCAGTTTCAGTTAGTATTGTTTTTATAAAAAGTGCTTAAAATTAAGTCCTTTTTAAGTTCCAATAATTAGTTTTTGAAAAAAAAAGTGAAAAAGAAAAAAAAAATACCAAAAAGTACTTAGCACCATTTGAACCTTGGACCTGAAGCTTGCATACACATCTCCTTACCATCTGCTCTAGTGGGACAAGTTGTCCACTCTCTTCACCATATAATAGTTATACTTATTCTTCTTTTCCTTTTTCCTTATAAGCCGTAGCTTATTTGAGCTCTTTTTGAGCTTATTAGTTAAGCTGAAATCTTCTTTCAATTTTTACTTTGATCTTTGTTAGGTTATAGATTTTCCCTGAATTTTTGGTAATTTTTCATTAAGTATTTTTATTTTTAATCATTTTTCTGAAGATATATTAATATTGAAAAATTCATAAAAAAATAGAAAAAGTTTTTAGAAAATTACAAAAAAATAGTTTTTAGTTTTATAAAAATTAGCTTTAGTTTTACATTAAGAAAAATCATTTTCACCCTTTTTAGATTTTTATTTTCATTTTTGAGCTTTATTTTTAATTTTAAAAAAATAGGATTTTAATTTTAAAAATAGTTAAAAATAGTTTTCTGAGTTTTTATGATATTCTAGATTTTTCTAAGTTTAAAAATCATTTTTCTAAATTTTTAGGACTTAATTTGCTATTTTTTAGGATTTAATTAGATTAAAATAGTTTTTAATTCATAATAAATTCAAAAAGAATCAAAAAAAATATTTTTCTTTTTCTTAAAATTTTCTTTTGTCCTATTTTAGGTTTAGAAATTTAGTTTGCATTTTTAGGAGTTAAATTTAGTGTACTTGCTTATTTGTCGCGTTTTATTTGTTTCCCGTTAATCTTTTTAAATGTGTAATTGCTTTTAATTGTTCAGTTTTAATTATTGCTTTTATTTGGTAGTTATAGATCATCAAAAATATCTTTGTTCTCATTCAAATCATAATCCAAGCTAAAACGTGGTTTCAATTGCACAAGTCGTTGGGGAAACGACCCGGGTGATCATTCTTCCCGGTCAAATATACGTATTATATATTATATGTTATATATATCTTTTAGAGTGAGCTTTTCTTAAGGGAGACTTTAGGAAAGTTCTTAATTACTCTTTTGGAATATTATATTATATATTTTTGCGTGTATAAAAACTATCAATCAATTTTTGACGCCATTGCCGGGGAATTGTGTTAAAGATTTCTTCATTTACGTTTGCTGATTTGGTTTGAAGATCCTTTCGTCCTCGAAAGTTTCATTTTTGTTATATATCAAAAATCAAAAAAAATAAATTAAAAAATATAAAAAGTAAAAAATATTTTCTTTTTCTTTTTAGTATAGTTATCATATAAAAAAAACAAAAAAAAAAGAAAAATAATCAAAAATATAAAAAAATTGTCCTTAAAAAGAAATAAAATACACAAAGTTGGTAAAAGAACACCAACATATAATACTCTCAATTGAGGTATTATCATAAATAAGTTCCGGTGAACTTGAAAAGTTCCCCAAATACGAACAAAGATTCAAAACTTGCCATTCGTGTCACTATACGCAATACGGCTCACCTTAATGAAGAAATTTTAAGAGCTACCGTGAAGTAAGTTGATTATTTGTTTTAAGTTGTCTACCGAGAAGTAAGTTGATTATTTGGTTTAAGTTCTCTTCCGTGTAACCGTTAAAATCCATTGTTAATAAATATTCAAAAAAATCAAAAAAAAAAAAATTAGTGTATAATTTTTTCTTTTAATTTTCAATTTTTTCTTTTTGATTTTCTCTTTTTAAGTGCATGCGCACTCGTTCGCAAACTCGTAACCGTAACCGTCGTCAAAAACAACAAACCCCTCCGGTTGTTGTTGAACCTTTTGATTTAGAAGAACCATTTGAACAAAACGTTGTTACAATGGCGGATAATCGTACTATGGCACAATTACTTGAAGCACCCACCGTGGGTTACGAAGATGCTATCGTTGTTCCCGAGATCAACGCGGATAATTTTGAGCTTAAGCATGGCTTGCTCACTCTTGTTCAAAAGAAATAATTTTTCGGTCATGACAAAGAAGATCCACGTGCTCACATTCGATACTTCAATAAAATCACTTCAACGATGAGATTTCCGAACGTCCCGAGTACGTCGGTAAAGCTTATGCTTTTTCCTTTTTCTCTAGAAGGTGCAGCACGGATGTGGCTCGAAAAAGAACCTCCTCATTCAATTCTTACTTGGGATGACCTTGTGTCAAAGTTTATTAACAAATTTTTCCCTCCTTTTAAAACGACAAATCTCCGAAATGAAATCACGGGATTTCAACAAAGATTTGAAGAGACTTTCTACGAAGCATGGGACCGATTCAACGATCTTCTTAGAGCTTGTCCACATCACGGATTTTTAGAAATTCACCAAATCGATACTTTCTACAATGCTTTGAATTCTAACGACCAAGATTCGTTAAACTCCGCTGCGGGTGGTAATTTCTTAGACAAGATGCCTCGAGAATGCTTAAGGATTATCGAAAGTAAATCTAAAGTTTGAAACTCACGAAACAAGGCAGTCGTTGCTAAAGTTATTTCATCTACCCCCGGAATTTCTCCCGATGTAGCTGCTCTTACAACCGAAGTTACCGAACTAAAAAATATGATGAAAAATATGCTTATCGACAAGCAAAAAGCTCAAGCTCCCGCACCCGTCAAAGCGGTCGAGCAAAGTTGTGTAACTTGTGGAGGATCTCATTCCTACCAAAATTGCCCCGCTACCGAAAGAAATATTTATCATGACAACATCCAAGAATATGTAGCACAAGCCGCCGTGGCTAATTTTAACCAAGGGAATAACAACACCCGACCTCCGTTGCTTTCAAATCAAATGAGACCACCGGGTTTCAATCAATCGAATGTTTAAAACAATCAAAACAACCAAAACTGTTATCAAGAAAACAATTTCAATTCAAATCAAAACCGTGGAACCAATTTCAATCAAAACCGTGGAAATAATCAAAGTCAAGTTTATCAAACTCCAACCAATCAACCACCGGTTTACCAAGCTCCACCTTATCAAGCTCCTACAACTTAAATTCAAGGTGTTTCGAAAACGGATTTTGATAATTACGTCAAGGCAAACGATGCGATATTGAAGAATGTGCAAAATCAAAACCAAGGATTGCAAAATCAAAATCAAGGTTTTCAAAATCAAATGGCTAATGTTACAAGTTTGTTAACAAGCCTTTGTACCAAGATTAATGATTTGAGCAATTTCGGATCAACTTCAAGTTCAAGTACTTTACCAAGCAATACCGGCCAAATCCGAGGAACGAAGCCAAGGCAATTACGACTCGTAGTGGTGTTACATACGATGGACCTCCGATTCCAGCGCCGGTGGTGGAAAAGGAAAGTGAGGTGCAAAGGATACGGAGCTACCTAGCACCAAAGACATCCAACCTCAAGTGGTCCAAGACTTAGGAAAAGATAAAGAACCAATCAAAGAGCCTTCTTTTGTTCAAAAGACCAAACCTAGTTTGCCTTACCCGTCAAGACTTAACAAAGAAAAGATTCGTGAAAAAGATGATATTCTTGCTTCAAAGTTTATGGAAATCTTTTGAAACCTTCATTTTGAGCTTAGTTTTGCGGATGCTCTCATCCATATGCTAAAGTTTGTGTCAATGTTCAAAAAGATGTTAAATAACAAGGATAAATTAATCGAGTTAATTAAAACGCCGTTAAATGAAAATTGTAGTGCGGTTGTCCTTAAAAGCTTTCGGAAAAGCTAGGTGACCCTCGTCATTTTCTAATCCCTTGTGATTTTACGGAGTTCGATAGTTACTTAGCCCTTGCCGATTTAGGTGCTAGTATCAATCTTATGCCTTTGTCCATTTGGAAAAAGCTTAAACTCCCGGACCTTAACGAAACTCAAATGGTTTTAGAGTTAGCCGATCGTATAATTTCCAAACCAACCGGTGTAGCCGAGAATGTTTTTGTCAAAGTAGGAAAGTTTTACTTTCTCGCCGACTTTGTTGTTCTTGATTTCATAGCCGATCATCGAGTACTGTTAATACTCGGGAGACCTTTTCTTAGGACGGCTCATGTTTTAATCGATGTTTACGAAGGAGAGATAACGCTTAGGAATAATGATCAATCTTTAACCCTTAAATGTGGTGATATGCTTTTTATTTCATACAACAATTTTGAATCATTGAAGAAAGTCGATCTCATTGATGCCACATGTGAAGAGTATTCACAAGAAGTTTTAGATTTTTCTGACTCCGTTGCATACAACAATCCTTCTCCGTATTACGATCCGATTGTTTCCAATTCTTCTCCGACACTTACTCCTTTTGAGGAAAGTGATTTTCTACTTTTTGAAGAAGCCGATGCTTTTATAGCAATCGATGATGAACCAGTTTCACCGATATTTAATGCTACGTACTACGATCCGGAAGGATATATTTTAATTCTCGAAGCATTTCTAAATAGTGATCCCTTACCTCCTCCGCCAAATCAAGGAGATTACTCACCCGGAATACAAAAAGAGATTAAAATCATTGAACCAAATAAGTCTTCACTCGAATATGCTACTTCTTATGAACCAAAGAATGAACCTCCCTAAGTCGAACTTAAAGAGTTACCTCCGCATCTCGAGTACGCGTTTTTAGAGGAAAATAACAAGCTTTCCGTCATAATTTCAAAAGATTTCAGCAAAGATGAAAAAACCGCCCTCGTTAACATTCTCAAAACCCGAAAACAAGCAATTGCTTGGAAACTTCTTGATATCAAGGGTATAGACCCGGAGTTTTGCTCTCACAAAATCCTTTTAGAAGAAGATTATGAACCTTCAGTCTAACATCAACGAAGAGTTAATCCAAAGATTCATGATGTGATAAAGAAAGAAGTCAAAAAGTTACTTGACGCGGGTTTAATCTATCCGATCTTGGACAGCCCGTGGGTTAGCCCAGTCCATTGCGTCCCAAAGAAATGAGGAATGACCGTTGTAACGAATGAAGAAAACGAGTTGGTGCCTACAAGATTAGTCATGGGATGGAGAGTTTGTATAGATTATCAAAAGTTAAACGAAGCAACTTGTAAAGACCATTTTCCGTTACCTTTCATGGACCAAATGCTAGAACGTTTAGCCGGCAATGAATTTTATTGTTTCTTAGATGGTTTTTCGAGATATTTTCAAATTCCAATTGATCCTAAAGATCAAGAAAAAACAACTTTCACGTGCCCATACGGAACTTTTGCGTACCGTCGTATGCCATTCGGTTTGTGCAATGCACCCGGAACTTTTCAACGTTGTATGATGGCCATTTTTCACGACATGATAGAAAAAACAATGGAAGTTTTCATGGACGATTTTTCAGTTTTTGGAGATTCTTTTTCCATGTGCCTTGCCAATTTAGATAAAATGCTTAAAAGGTGTGAAGACACCAAATTAGATCTAAATTGGGAAAAGAGTCATTTCATGGTTAAAGAAGGTATCGTTTTAGGACATAAGATCTCTAAGAGAGAAATTGAAGTATATAAAGCCAAGATCGATGTGATTTCTAAGCTTCCTCACCCAACTACCGTTAAAGGAATTCGAAGTTTTCTTGGGCATGCCGGTTTCTATCGAAGATTTATCAAAGACTTTTCGAAAATCTCTCGACCCATGACCCATCTCTTAGAGAAAAACACTCCTTTTATCTTCTCGGAAGATTGCATTCTAGCCTTTCAAACATTGAAAAAGAAGTTAACCGAAGCTCTAATTCTCATTGCTCCGAATTGGGACCAACCTTTTGAAATCATGTGCGGTGCAAATAATTATGCAATAGGTGCGGTTCTAGGGCAAAGGATTAAGAAGCATTTTCGACCAATTCACTACGCAAGCAAAACAATGACCGAAGCAGAAACGAACTACACAACAACCAAAAAAGAGATGCTTGCGGTAGTTTACGCTTTTGAGAAGTTTCGATCTTATCTAATCATGAACAAGAGTTTTGTTTACACGGACCACTCCGCATTGAAATACCTTTTCAACAAAAAAGACGCCAAAGCAAGATTGCTTAGATGGGTCTTACTTCTTCAGGAATTTGATTTCAAAGTAATCGACACCAAAGGTGCAGAAAATTGCGCAGCCGGTCACCTCTCTCGTTTTGAAAACCCTTACGAAAATGTTTTTGATCCAAAAGAGATTACCGAGACCTTTCCTCTTGAAACATTAAATGCTGTAAATTCTTATGAAAGTACCCCGTGGTTTGCCGACATAGCAAATTACCACGCGGGGAATTTTCTAATCAAAGGAATGTCAAGTCAACAAAAGAAAAAGTTTTTCAAAGATGTGAAACATTATTTTTGGGATGATCCCTACCTTTTTAGAGAATGTGCGGATCAAATCATCCTTAGATGTGTATTTGGCCAAGAAGCTCTTGAAATTCTCAAGGCTTGTCATGAAGGACCCACCGGGGGCCATCATAGTGCTAATATCACCGCTCAAAAAGTATTTGATGCCGGTTTCTTTTGGCATACGATTTATAAGGATGCTTACGAATTGATCAAATCTTGTGATGCATGCCAAAGGCAAGGCAAAATTTCACATCGTGATGAGATGCCTCAAAATGCGATCTAAGTTTGTGAAATTTTTGATATATGGGGCATAGATTTTATGGGACCATTTCCGCCGTCTAAGGGTAACAAATATATTCTAGTAGCCGTCGATTACCTCTCAAAATGGGTCGAAGCCAAGGCGCTCCCCACCAACGATGCTAGGGTAGTTGTTAAATTCTTGAAATCCCTTTTCTCCTAATTCGGTGCTCCAAGAGCGATTATAAGCGATCGTGGAACCCATTTTCGTAACGATAAGTTTGCTAGAGTCATGTCTAAATATGGCGTCACACATCGTCTTTCCACCGCTTACCACCCTCAAACGAGCGGTCAAGTTGAAGTCACGAATCGAGGTCTCAAAAGAATCTTAGAGAGGACGATGGGAGAAAACCGTGCCTCATGGTCAGACAAGTTAGACGATGCTTTATGGGCTTTTAGAACCGCTTACAAGACTCCAATTGGATGCACTCCCTACAAGTTAGTTTATGGAAAAGCATGTCACTTACCCGTCGAATTAGAACATAAGGCATATTGGGCTCTTAAGCATGCCAACTTCGATCTCAAGACTGCGGGTGATCATCGAAAGCTTCAACTCAATGAACTTAGTGAGCTTCGTGATCAAGCTTATGAGAATTCGCTAATCTACAAGGAGAAGACAAAGAAACTTCACGATTCCAAGATAAAGAACCGAATCTTCAATGTTGGTGATCAAGTCTTGCTTTTCAACTCCCGATTAAAGATTTTTTTCGGAAAGCTCAAATCCCGATGGTCCGGACCTTTCATAATTACCGAGGTTTATCCTTATGGCACTGCCAAGTTGTCTCATGCCGACGGTTCGAATTTCAAAGTCAATTGTCATCGTTTAAAGCACTACTATGGAAAAGATACACCACCGATGGTTATCCCAGACCTCCAGACTTTCCCTAAGGACAACTAAATTCGAGGATCGAGTTGAGCTTGCGACTCGGTGAACAAAAAAAAGCCGCTTTGTGGGAGTTCACCCCATGCTTATCCTTTTTATTTTCTTTCTACTTTCTAACAAATGTGTTGTGATGTGTTGTGAGGCTATCCTCTCCCGTTCTTGTTGTTTGTTGTGATTTTGTAGGATTGAACCAACAAATTTTTGAAGCCTCTCGTGTTCGGTGTTTTTTTCCCGTTTCACTCGAGCTTCTTATCCTTTCTTCATGATTAGTTTGGGGAGATCCAATATCCTTTCATCATTATCGATTAACGTCTATCTTTGTATACTTAATAAACGGCTTAGATTTTCGTAGAGACCCGGCCTTAAACATTGAGGACAATATTTCATTTTAGTTTGGGGAGGGAATCTATCGATTTGATGTTACTTGCTTATTTTTTTGTTCTCACGTACCCGTTTTCCCCTAAAAATAGCAAAAAAAAATTAATTTTTCGGTCTTGTTATTTAGTTAAAAAAATGAAAAAAAAATAATAAAATAAGTGTTAAGACACGAATGTAGGTTTTCCGTTGGTGAGAATTGAAAGTAATTTTTGACCCGATCGAACGTGTTGAGTTCTAGCTTTATCTCTTAACAAATAATGATGATAGTTTGTGCTAGTCTCATGTAGACTAAACATGCTAGACTTGAATCGTTAGTAAATGAAGACTTGTACTAATCTCAAGTAGATTTTAAATATGCCGAGTTAGGATTTTATATAGGCTAAGTATTTGCGAATCTCTTTATTAGCGATTTTAAATTGAAAAAAATAGGAGATGATAGTGTTGATTATAAGTTAGAATGCTAAACAAAGTTTATTTGGAAAACTTAAAGGCCTATAAGAATAACTTGTGGTTTTTCTTCCCCGAAGTTCTTAAAATGATTAATTATACGTGTTCTCTTTAATTTTTACAAAATAGAGTTTTACTCTTAAAAGTCTAATCAACATATTTAGAGAAAAAGCTTTATCGATGAAGTCAACATCATTTGTAAATAAGAATTTTAGTTCAAGTTTATACTTTGGTTTCCTAAAATGAAATTTTTCTATTTGAAAAAATAATATGTCATATAGTTTAATATATATATATATATATAAAAATCTATAAAAATGTAGTTGGTGAATAAAAAGGATGCAAGTTATAAATCCTTAGTGTTAATAATTAATATACAAACTCCATCGCAATAAAGTACATGGGCATTTGTCGGTTCGCTCCCGATGTGACATCGAAAGAAAGGGTGGAGGATGTATATTTAGGGTTGGTATCATAATAAGTACACGAGCTCTTGTCGGAGGCGTGGCCGATGTGTCGTCGAAAGAAAAGTGATACCGGTTCCTAGCCTAATAATGTAAATAGTAAATAATAATGTTGCAAGTTAGAAAATAAATAGTAAAAGTTTCATTTTCTAAAACCAAGGTATTCTTTTGAGCTAAAGTTTGCAAAAGTCTACAAAGCTTTTTCATCGGAAGTTCATGCGTCTCGATTAGTATTCTCCGGATGGGGTGTCAAAAGCCTTAGCACTTACCCGATGACGGTGGGATGCTAGAGAAGAAAGTCATTCATGGGGCAAGTGAACCAACGATGTCTTAGCTAAGGAGGTTTTTGTTTGCTTTGAGTTGTGATCTTGCTAAGTGATTAACATATTAGCCAAAAAGGCCCATGTGTAAAGCTTGGTCGGATTTCAACTATCTAAAAATGTGGATTTAATGGTTTAAATTAATTTGAACACACACACTTTTATATATGATTTATGTCGGGAAGAGAAATTCACAAGTTGTAATTATAAGTAGTCTTAGCATCTTAGCTCGTGCTTAACGGTGATCTTATTTTTAAGCTTAGCATGGGAAAAGTGAAAAATCGGGAATGATGAAGTTATCTTTTAAGACACTTTTCAAGTGCTTTTTGTTCCATGATCCTAAAAATTACCACTAAGGTAATGAAAACAATACATTGTGTCAACACAAGAATAAGTTGTAGTTAAATAGTCTACCAAGAAAAATCATAAATAATAATAATTTTTTTTTGAAAATGGGAATTCAAGTGTTTTATAACTTGTGATCTCTTAGCTCTCTCAACAAAAATCGTTGCTACTTTTCAAAGGTTTAGTTTGGGGAAGTTTTGAGGTATTTGGTTATAAGGCATGTGATATTGCGTGAGGACACGCAATCGTTTAGTTTGGGGAATTTTGATAGGCGTAAAATACACATATCCGTTAACACTAAAAATAACCTTAAATGACTAAAAACATACTTAAAATAGCAAAAATATACTTGTTTTTGTGTTTTGTGTATGCATGTACGGATATATCAAATATCACAAGAACACCATCAAAAACGGGCAAACACGGACACGAGGAACAGAAGAGCACAAGAGAAGCCAAAGATTCAAAGCCAAAGCCAAAAAAAGTCAAGTCTCAGTCAAAGATAGTCAAATCCTGGTCAACAAAAGTCAACCACTAGAAGACAAAGCCCCAAAATAGCCCTTCAAGTTTCAAAAGTTGCAAAAATAGTCCCTTAAACCTAAAATGGGCCATACCCGGATCCAAAAGCCCATTACCCTAGCCCATACCCTTTCATAAAACCACAAGGACCATTTATGCCATTTATAAAAGTCCTTTTAACACTACACCTTCACTAAACCAACCACAGGGACCAATTTTGCCACTACCCCAAAGTTTAAAACATTTTTACCCCTTTCAGTTATAAAAAGGGCGCCAAAGGGATCCACGTTCATTGTATTGTTTTGTCTATGTTGTTTTTTTGTGTTTGTTCTTTTTTGGGTAATGTTCATCATCGCCTTCCACATTTAACCGCTTGTCAAAATCAAAGGGGCTTTTCTAAACTCTGAGGGAGTTTTAGTCATTCAGTGAAGGAGAACGCAATGGCAGGTTAATTATGTCAAATCAAGGCTCTAATTGAATCCACTTAAACATAGGAGTGCCTTATGGATGATGGGGAAGAAGCACAAGTGAAGATGGTTTTTAACTCTGGATTTATACTAATGAAAAGCACAAAATGTCAAACATAAATGGGATTGCCAGCTTGGCAATCCGTGTGAGTTTGTTAGTAATCCAAGGGCCAAGGATCACTCCTCCAATGATTGGGAAAATGATTGGCTATGATTGATTGGAGCGTGGGCATCAAGCAAGGCCTAGAAGCTTCAGAGGAGTGCTATAAATACCACACACTCACACACACATATCATCTTCTTTTTCTTTTCATAATTTTTAGCTTTAAGAATTAGCTTATGTAGTTTTTTAAAAAGCTTTTGTAATCTGCTTTGATTAAGTATTGTAATCAGTTCTTAAGTTTTAATAAAATCTCAGTTTAAGTTTCTTCAATTGTTGTTTTTACTCTTAAAGTTCTCAATAAGCTCAAAAGTTTGTTACTGTCCTAATAAGCTAATAAGCTCTCATCAGTCTCTAAGCTGGTGAATGAGCTAAAATTATTCTTCTAATTTACTTTAATCATAAAAACAAGTTAAAAACCTTAGCTTATGGATATGGAGTTTTTGGAAGGGAGATCAATAATGGAAGGATCTCCATGGACCTATACTGGCTTATTGTAAAATAAGCCAGAGCTGTAGATAAGCTCTTAAGAGCCTTATAGCTTCTGTTAAGCTGAAGCTCAAGTAAGTTTCTCTTTTAAATTCCTTTTGTCTTTAATTTCTAGTCTAAATAGTAGATTAATTGCTTATTATTTGAGATTTGCTTATTTGTTGTTTCTAATTGCTTATTAGAACTTATTTGCCTTTATTCTAGCTTATAAAGTGTGTTTTATTATCTGTTTTTGCTTATTATATCTTAGATATTAGAATTCTTAATTCTGTTATGAAAATCTTAAAAACCAAAAAAAAAAACTAGATAGCATAGTGTAGATCCTAGATTTCTGGCTTAAATAGTTGTTGATTAATGTTCATTAAGTTTGTTTTTAGTAGATTATCATCTTGTTTCAAGGATTTAGTTGTTAAATTTCCAAATCAATAGCTTAGTTAATCTGTTAAGTGAAATAAAGGAGTGTTTGGTTTAAGCTTGTTTGACCACCAAAAGTCAAAGTAAGCTTTCCGTTTTACTTGAGTCAGTTTCATTTTAACTTTTAATCATTAGGAAAAGCATTTTCAAAAGTTAGATTTCAAAATTTAAATAGTTAGGGCTTAATTTTAGAGATCCTGTACCAGGGGAGTTTTTCATTTGATTTTCACTTGTGCAAATTTTGAACCAAGCCATCTAAGGCTTGGTTCTTTCTTGTTTTGTGTTTATACACACTCAACAAGAGTGTTTAGTGCAGGTATAACCTCACTAGGTTACCCTACAAATTTGGTTTGGCTTTTGCCATTTGCATCAGCAGTACAAACAAGTAGTTAGTACTACTGATTTTTTTAGTCTCATTTAAGTTAGAAACCCTAGGATTTAGGATCTTAAACTCTAGTGACTTTAAGTAATCTTGTAGCTTAATATAGATTAGGATTTGTTTTACAATTTCTAGCCTATTTCTTAGGGTAAAATTGCGGTTAAAGTTTCATAAAATCATCAAAACACCTAAATCAGTAGCAACAAAAGCTAGCTTTTAAATATTAAATTCTAGCTTATAGGATTAGTTTTTATCAATTAGTTTAATAGCTTAATAGTTGTTTAATAAGCTTTCAAAAGTCCATAGTCTAATATAGCTTAATGTGTTTTTTTTAGCTTGATTTGATTTTGAACTTTTTAGTGTTCTTCCTGAGTTTTCACTTTTAATCTTTAATTTCAGTTAGGATTTAGTGTTTGCATCTTTAGTAGCTTATCATTCCTAGCTTGTAGACATTATAAGCTTCTCAGAACTCTCTTTGCTTTTTCAATTGAGCTTAAATTAAGCTTTGTGCATTCATTTTAGTAAGATCAAGCAAGAAAGAGGGCAAAAGCCCTCTTACTGATGCAACAGCTTTAAAAAGCTTTTCTAGAGCTTAATTTTTAGTTTTAGCTAGTGTCCCTTTTGTTAAAGTTGCTTAAATTCGTGTCCTTAATAAGTCTTAGTATTTAGTTTTTTTTTAAAAAGTGAAAAATAAAAAAGTAGCAAAAAGGGGTTGCCAGACCTCGAACCCTAGACCTCCCTCTTATAAACCCAACGCCTTAACACTTTGCTACATTAGCTCATCCGTTACCTTTTCCTTTTATTAAAAACTTATACACATTTTGGCCTTATAAGCCAAATAAGCTGTCAAGCTTATTTCGTGGTGGCTTATTTTATATGGTACGACTACGGGGTTATTTTTCCTAGGTTCATATAGCATATGCTTTTTTTTGTTTTTATTCTAGAATTTTTTCTATAAGTTTAGTATTTTTTAATCTTTTATTTTCTTTAAAAAAAACTTTAAAAATTCATAAAAAATAGAAAATTAATCAGAAAAATAAAATCTTTTTTATAAAATTTTTCTTTTATCATATTTAAAGTTTGTAGGGAAAAAATTAGTTTCACTTTCGTTGGGTTCTAATTTGCAAAAATTCCACTTTTTAAAAGGAAAGAGTTTCGTTCCCCTTTATGGTTTTCTAATTTTTTAACGCTCGTTTTAACTCCGTTTTTGTTCTAGTTTTTTTTAAACTTCGTTTTTAGTCAATTAGAGTACATTTTAACAGAAAAAACAAATTAGGTTTAATATTGTAGAATTTAGGTTTTTGGCCTTAGTTTTAGTGTCCCGTTTTGCGTTTTTAGTTAAATTTTGAGTTTCCATTAATTATCTTTAAGCTTAATTGGTAGTACTTGTTTATTTTAATCTTTTTAGTAGTTAAACAAATCAAACTTTGTTCTCTCATTCAAATTAAAATCCAAGCTAAAACGTGGTTTCAATTACACAAGTCGTTGGGGAAACGACTCGGGTGATCATACTTCCCGGTTAAATATACGTATTATATATTATATATATATCTTTTAGAGTGAATTTTCTTTAGGGAATTTTCTTAATTGCTCTTTTGGAATATTATTATAGTATATTTTATAGTGTATAAAACTAAACATCAACGACGTATCCTAGGGTTTGGGATACGGCGTATTGATCCATGTACAGTCGTGTGTTTAAATGTTTTTTGTACCATTGTAGCGAGATATAAATTGCACTTGTTTTCTAATCTTTTATGCAGGACCTTGCTGAAACTATGATATGGTATATTCTGAAAAGGACATGTGTTGAACTCATTCGGGCATGCTAAAGCCCTAGTCAACACACTTTTTGCTCAAGAACTCATCTTGGAGAATTATCACGAGCAAAACATCAAGGAGTTTTCCGTTCTAATTCTATTTCCCTTATTATTTAATCGTTTTATCGATACAACAAGGACGTTGTATAATTTAAGTGGGGGATGGAGAATTAGAACGTACTTGTCTTCTTTTTTACAAAATAACATGCTACGAGCTTAAAAATAGGTCAAATTTAAAAAAAATAGCATGACTTTTGTAAAAATCACTAGTTACATTGCCTAGTGCACTATAACCCGTGATACATATTGTGAGAATTAAGCCTATTCCGTCTCCAACTATTTACTAAAAATTCCACAAAATTATGAGTGTGCCGATGATGTAGTGGACTTTAGAACTTGGCCTGGTATATCACTCGAGACCGCAATGATTAGTACTATGGATTTAGATGGAGGAACATGTTCATACTGATTATTTTATAGGGATTAAACCAAAATTGCCAATGTCGTAAATTAACTAATATTGGTTAGTTAAATTTACGTGTTTGTAACCCTTGATTACTCTCTTTTTGTAGAGTAATAAATCCCCTTAGAACACCTGTTGAGCCATTATTTTCTTTTTCTACATCATATTATATGTTTCGTTACACATTTGCACCTTAGGCTACCGTGTAGATTAAGCCTATTTTAATCAATGTTGCTAGTTGCTTTCGTGTAAAGTTTTGTATTTCGTATGTCAAAGTGAAATTTTTCTATCTCTGTAGTGGTCGGGAAATTGCATAATGCAATAGGGAAAATATGTAGCTCTTAAGTTTCGCTACTTTCGCGATTATGAATCATGTCTGAAGAAGAAGTGTTACAAAGAAAAAAATTATCCAGATGAATTTAGATAGTGAAGACGGTGGAATAAAACCGAGATTTATGATGTATTGCAAAAAATGAAAAAAAATGAGAGAGAAAAAAAAGAAGGAAGAAAAATAGTCGGTTCAAAAAATTTTATACCGAAGGAATCACTTGAAAGGATCGATTATTCATTATACATTACAAAAATCAACGATGTAAAGTCTTGTAAAAAGTGGCCGATATCACCACTTATTATGAATAATGTATGTAAAGAGCGGATGTAAGGGAAGTGACCGTTATGGGAATGCCTAACTTAGGTTGTCTTTGTGATTTCTACCCGTGTTCGAGGCTTTTTGTCTATATGTCGAGTCTTGGTCATGGGTTAATCGGCGTTCTGAGGGGAAAGTTACTAGCAAACCGTTCCTTATTTGTTGGCTTAATCCTATTTGTTTTTGTAAATTTTGTTTAACACCCATTTTACTTCCATTTCCTAGCAACTAACCTTAGTGTCTACTCAAACAAGGATTTGATCGAGCATGCATGTCTATTTCGTCGTTCTGGTATGTATGGCAATGTCCCAGCTTGTAATTGTGGATGCGACTTTCAATGAAAGTTAGAAGCTCCCTACCCTGTATCATTCTTCATCCTAACCGATGGTTAAACACGAACAAGGATGTTATTGGATTGTATGTGTCTATTCCGTCGTTACGGCCGTGTATGTATGATACAGCTTCCTTATTGGTGTGGTACCTATGGTGAAAGATTGTTGAATGATCAACCCTAATCCTTCTTAACCCAATTTAGCTTTTAACTTGTTTCTCTTAGCTTTGTGGTGGAGATGTGTATCTTGCAAGATCTGATGTTACAAAATTAATCACCACCGAGCAATTGAGCGTAACATCAAATGTTTGCACACTAGATTAGTCAGATGTTGATCTGAGTGTTGTTTTAATTTCCATATTTCGTGAGCAGCTTGGTTATGTACTGGTGATTAGGACAAAACGATGCTTAACTGGAAAAACCTCAAATTTGGTTGGGACACATTTTCATAAACTGGAACTTTTTTAAGGTCTACTTGAGGACAAGTAGGAATCAAGTGGGGGGATATTTAATGAAATCAAATAACGTCACTTTATTATATCAATTTTTTTTCCCTTTTGTTTTTGCCCACTTTATAGAAATATGCTTTGTTTGGTACATTAATAGCTTTAAAAAGGTTTGGGGGGATAAATGCAGTAATTCAGGAGTGTTTTGTGAAGACAAGCTAAAAGACACATAATTTAAAGCTAAAACGAAGATATTTGAAGATTTCTAATTTTTGACCAATACGGCGTATCCGCGCCAAATCTTCACAAGAAAACGTGTTTGTCCATTACACAATACGGCGTATCCCTTCTGTCTACATATGCCGTATCCATGAAGATAACTATTCGAAGATACAGTAAATCAAATAAATTGGGAATGATATCACTGATTGATTATGAACGTAGCGTGCACTTTAAGGAATCCAACCCAATATGCCATATTGACCTTGCCAGATATGGTATATCGAGTCTTTTTCAGACACTATAAATAGAAGACTTAAAAATGAGTTTTAAGTGTTGATAATTTTCATTTTTCTTTTTTACACATACTCATTAAAGATGAATTTTTTAGAAGGAGAAGATTCAATCCACTAAGGTCAAGCAATTTGATCTCAGATCCATAGAAGACTTTGTGTATTTTTTCTCTCTAATAGTTTGAATTTTCTTGTTTGATTTACGCTTGTATAATTACAATGATTGTGGGCTTTATACAATCGGGTATTTAGCTCATCTTATAATGTTTCATAATGTTATTGGCTTGTTTTAAAATCAATTTCTTAATTTATCGTTGATTGCTTAATTATGTTTATCACCTCATACTTGTTTATGTGTTTGAATATGCGACCTATCATTCAACTGGATCTAGTGATACGGACCAAGTAATCTAGATACCAGGATAAGCTCTCATATCATGTTTAATATTACTAGACCAATAGGATCACAAATAACGTTTTGTCTTTGTCTTTAAATTATAAGCTAAGTTAGACCGGTAGGTGACCTCTTTATGTTTCAGCAATCATGCTCTTAATTTATTGATAAAGATTTGAATAGTGGACTACCAGTATATGAAACACCGTAAATCCAAAATAAAGTGGGTAAAGTCCCGTTTGCATAGGGTTTTAATGGATCTCCATTGATCTTGATTCCCTAAGTTAGATTATAATTTAATACAAAGAGATTGCTTTATGCGATGCGCTAATTGTGACTGATTAATCGTGTCTAGGTCTTGGATGATGTCAGCCTAAGTCTTAAGAATGGATATGTCGCCTTGTGATAAGTAAATCATTGCACGTAAAACAAATAAACCAACATTTGATCTGGAATATAATTTGGCTACGCAGTTTTCTATCATTTTGCTTGTACCGCTTTTCTATCTTCTGATTTTCTTTATTTGTGTTTATTGTGTATTGAATTGATATTTGTTTCCACCAAACATGTGCCAGTCTCTCAGGCTGAAAACCCTCATATCATTAGACAACGTATATAGCATAGGTTTAACCAGTAAATAGACTAATTAAAATACTAATAGAATATAGGATTAATGTTCCACTCTTAGTGTTTGACACCCTACTTACCGCGAACTCCATCTTGACCGGGTACACTGCTCGTTAAAGTGTTGTTTTAGGTTTGTCGGCTAAATATAAATTTAAAACATGATAATCAAATTATTGACCCTACACGACACCACATCAATAGTTTACCAGCTCATTTGCTTTTTAAAAATTTCTTTATAAAAAGTTTGATGCGGTATATGTGGATATCAACCAACGATATGTAATAATCAATATATCTAATTACTTGCAATTCAATCATAATACAAACAATAAATAAGGAACGTAAATAAAGATAAGAGATAGAACAATCAAACCACAACACCAAGAAAGATTTATAGTGGTTCAGCTATGAAGTTCTTCTTTGCCCTAATCCACTCCTCGAGTATCCGACTCAAGATTTTACTATGTCAACAAGCTCCCTTTAGGAGGAGAAAACTATACACATCGCTTACGTTATTTTTTGACACTAAGCTAAATGTCGAGTCCTAATCTTAGCTAGAACCAATCTACCACTTCACCAATGTATTTTAAGGACTAAAATACTAACGGACACACAATCAACACAATTGGATTTATACATTATCTGATTTTACACACAAACACAAGATCAAGAAAATAGAGTTTAAGATCTTAGAAGAAGGGAAGAGAAATCACTAATCTACAACATTTTGTTTCTAGAGGAATACGAGTGTTCTTCTCTTGCACTTGATAGAAGAAGGAAGAAGGTAGAAGATGAGATTGGATCACTTGAAACAAGATTAAACTATGTTAGTGATCAAGAGATTTAGAAAGAGAAAGAAGGTTTTAATGAGAGAAAGTTATCTGAAAAATTCATGCTAAAAGGTGTGTTTTTCTGTTGAGAATAGTTCATTATTTATAGCTAGGAAAACCAATATAGTGGCGATATCTACCACTTGATACATGAAAATACATAGTTGGTTTATATTGAGACCAACTAAAATGATATACAACAAAACTTTACATTGTTGGTTTATAACACGTACCAACGAATAATCAATCATCATAAATAAAAGAATCGCTTAAGCTTTGACGAACCAATTATCTCACAAACCTCACCTTTTTTTCTCTCTTTTTTTTCATTTTTTTGTTTTTTTGATTTTTTTTCGAATCATAAACTAACAAGCTGAATAAAGGCGTATTTTTCACCACTTCACGAACATGATAATTTTGAATAATTAATATCCGACCATACTAGTGAAAGTAGTAACTACACGAGCACTAAGATAAACTAATTTCAAATTCTCAATTGCATTGTGTAATTTCTTGACCTAACCATAGATAGAAAATATGCATTGTGATAGAAAATACAATACTTTGCACAAAAGCAACTAGAAACTAATTAAGAACTTAATCTAATAGGGTAGGCTAAGGTGTAAGGGTGTAATGAAATAGATATTTGGTGTAAGAAAGAATGGAATGGTTCAGCAGGTTTTTTTAGGGGTATCTTACTTTAAAAATAAGAGTAAACAAAGGGTTTATACGGGGGTTAACAAACCAGTGTAGTTAGTATCATAATATGTATAGGCTTTTTGTGTAATCCTAGAAATTTACCAGTTTAGAAAGGTCACTCCGTCTATTAAAATAATGCTTATTATTGTAGTCTCAAGTAGATATACCTAGCCAAGTTCTAAAGTTTACTACAGTCACCAACACACTCATATTTTTGTGGAATTTGGGGTAAAAATTTAGGAAACAGATAAGGCTAAATCTTCACAATTAGAAATTAGGGTTATGTGTGCGGGTCATATAACTAATAATTTCACAAAAAATATGCTCTTTTTTTAATTTTACATAAATTAGGCATATTAATTATAAAATAAGGACAAGTAAGTGTTCTAATTCTCATCCCCTCTTTTTAAAGTATTTAACAACCTTGTTGTATAAATATAACTTAAAAAATAGGAAATTAAAGAATTTGAACATAAAACTCCCCTGAGATTTGCTCGGTATGATCCTTCACGTTGCGTATATAAGCAAGGAGGTGTGTTGTAAATGCGTCTGAATACCAGCATGACTACAACACACATAAATTCTAGAAAATAAACATTCCAAATTCATTCAATGTTCCAGAAGGTTCCTGTATAAATATAAGAAAACAAATGTAATTCTATCTCCAGATAATCATTGGTTAGAAAACAAAACTTAAAAATTTAAAATTGTACAAGAAGTTGATACGCCGTATCCATGTTTTAGGATACGCCATATTGAGACATGTATTCAAAATCCTAAGTACTGGTCAGAGGTCAAATACGCTGTATTTGTTGATCCCAATAGAATAGATCTTGCTTAGCTTGTATAAGGCTAAGTTGTATTGAATAAATCTAAAAAAACTATGATAGAAACTTTGTTTGTGAATATCAAAGACTATGTGGAATCTAGTCAATGATACTAAGAAGAATTTCAATGAAACAGTAATGAATAAAATCAATAACAAACAATTTACCAAACTTTCAGCCTCAATATAATACAAACACTCTTAATAGTGTTAGGGTTACAAAACCTTGAAGTTAATCGACTTAGGTTAAACTATGATAAGAGATGTATGAGAGATATGAGATATGAGATATATCTAACCTAATACCCTAGGACCTCCTTTTATACACCAAGGAGTCCTACTGGGCTTAAAATATATTCCCGAGTTATCACGATCTTCTAATCAAATAACTTATACGTATCTATTACAAAAATATCTCATCCATATCACATAAGCAGTACTAACTTGATCTAACAGTACTAACTTATAACCAGCAGCATTAACTTTATACTAACAGCAGTAACTTTACATCAGCAGTAGTAACCACTTAGTATATTTTCCTTGAACTTCTTGAGCAGCAGTAACTTCCACTAGCCGTCTTAACTTTTGCACTAGCAATATTAATCACTTAGAATATTTTCTTCAGTCTTCACCAGCAGTAAAAATCATAACCAGCAACAGTAACTTCAACAACACTAAGAAGTCTTTTAATCCTAACAACCTTCCCTTAAACTTGATGTTCATCTTTTGAATCTTTAAGTTTCTTGATTAAAAGCTTTATCTTTACCAGGAGGATGCTTCCAAACACTTCATTCAGGTACATATCCTTCCTTAAGCTGTTTCTTGATCAATCTAAGAAGCTCATATGCTATTTCACTCTCATAATCAACTTGAAGCTTCACATTATTAAACATCTGATGTAGTGTATGCTTTGTAAGTGGATACATCTTCTTGACTAATAGATAATATGGTATGGTCTGCACTATTACACAATGAACTCCACAAGAATCAAAAAGCTTCCAATTCAACACTTTAACTAATCCTTGTTGATTCTTCCATATACTATCTTTAACATGATGTTCAAACATGGTCTTCAAATTAAGATGTAAAAAAGTATCCATGTAATTCACTGGCTCTGATAATTTGAGTCTTACCATCCGCACTGATAATTTAAAAGAAACTTTTCTTCCTTTCTTGATAGATCTTGTAGTCAACAATTGGAATTTTGACAAACAAGAGTGTAGCATCAATAGTTACATCATCTCTATCATCTGGAACAATCTCAAAGCATTGTTTAAGTTCTTCTTTCTCTTTATCATCATCTATCTTTTGCTTCTTGGTACACTCTTGTTGAAGATCTTCTCTTGATCTCTTAGAACTTCCTTCTGCTCTAGTCTCACTGCCTTCTGCTCTATCTTTACTTCCTTTCACACTTCAGAATCCATAGGTACAAATGAGTCTATCCAACTCATGGTCTTGTCAAAAGCCTTCTGAACTAATCAAAACTTTTGTTCTTCAACTGATTGTGAGTAAATCCAGCCATGTTTTTCAAATAAGTACACATTTAATTCCTCTTTTAAGCTTTGGTTAGTGGTTTTCTTCTCTACTCTTCTGCTCTAAGTCTTACAAAATGCTTCTTCCTTTTGTCCATGAGTTCTATAAACAATCTTGACTTTTCTTCAATGGTCAACTCTTCCTGCTCTTGTGCTTGTATTCTTGCAGCTAGCTCATAATCAGCATCTATCATAGCTTAAGCATTATCTCATTCAGCAATTTTTGCATCTTCTTCTCTTTCTCTTGCTAGCCTTTCCTCTTCTTCTAGTTCAGCTTGCATCTGAGCTTGTAGTCTCTGAGCAATTTCCTCATCAAACTTGATTTGGTCCTTATTCTTTAATGGTTTTTCTTGTTCAACCATCTTACCCCTTCCCTTGTCTTTAGGATCATGTTGTTAAGGTGGTACTGTTGGTCTTGTAGCAGTCTCACTAGGTTCTTGCATAATCACTCCTCTAACCTTTGATTTCTCACTCCTTATCTTTATAAGAGTCTGAGCAATGGTAAGATCTTCATCTTTAAAAACAGTTTTTGTTGTTGGAGGAGTAATTAGTTCAGCAGTAGTAATATTAACACTAACAGTAGTAATAGGTTAAGCAGTACTAACAAATACACCAGCAGTAGTAATTGGTACACTGGCAGTATTAACTTCAGTATCAGCAATATTAACTGTATCACCAGTAGAAACTTCATCCGCAGCAGCACTAATTACCCGATCTGCATCTCCTTCAACATCTTTGAACACTTCATCCATATCTGCATCAAAACCTTCATCATCAAAATCACTTTCTTCAACGATTGAACTCTATTTTCCCTGTTTCAAATTTCTCCCCTGTTTGGATGCATCCTTCTCACCTAAACTTCTTCTACTAGAGGTACCAATCTTGAATAAATTCATCCCTAAAGTTTTTGACTTCTATTTCCTTTCTAGATTTTTAACTCTCTTCTTAAAACTAGCAATCTCCTTTGCTTGAGTAGTCTTTGTTTTTTCCAAGTCAAGAACTCTATCAAACAGT
Organism: Tanacetum coccineum; assembly: GCA_026074375.1. NCBI lineage: Eukaryota > Viridiplantae > Streptophyta > Magnoliopsida > Asterales > Asteraceae > Tanacetum > Tanacetum coccineum. Next base: position 5,407 of record BQNB010003508.1, on the reverse strand, counting down.
TTTGTACAAAGGTCCATCAACTCCTTAAGTTTCAGTCTGTCCTCCCCACTTCTAAGTGTGTTAACTCTTGAGATAGGTGGGTCATTAGACTGTTTAGATGCAGTCTCAAACCTAGTTTGAGCTTCTGCATCCCCTAATATGGTATCTTAGCACCTGGGACCACTACCTGAACCAGTTCCATGAGGACTTGGCTCATTAAGTGTTGCTATGGATTGGGTCCTATTTATGTTACCACTGTCCTGCTCTGCTTCTAAGCTAGAAGCAGTAGTGGCAACCCTTTCCATTTTGTCTTCCCTCTCCTTAGTGACAGTCTCATCTGCAACAAGGGAAATAGGTCCACTAAACTGAGATATCTCAGTGGCCCTTTTGGCTTTCCTAGGTCTGTGTGTCTTTTTAGGTTGAGATGATGATGGAACAGTGATTGGTTCTTCATTAGAGGGTTGAGAAGATGTGGATGTGTGTTGGGGATCAGTGGGTTGTCCTGACACTTCACCCATATCTGCTTGTTGTACCAGCATAGATGAAAACAAAGGTGTTACAGTCCCTGAAAAATCTTTTCCTTGCCTTCTCATGTTTGCAAAAATATTTTTAGTATGAGAAGGTGTATCATAAACAACATTAACTTCTGAAAGATTTTCAATTTGTTTGTTCAAAAATAGTTGTAAAAACCTTGGATACATTAAATTTTTTTAGAACTATCCAAGTTCCTCATCATACTATCAAAAATCAATTTAGAAAAATTAACTTTTGATTTGTAGCCAAACATATAACTGCTGATGCAATATTAGTACCAAATTCATTCCAAGCAATTGATTTAGAACTTAAACATTGTTAGATGGTATGAATTAGATACTTCCATTGAGGGGAAAAGTAATGTTTATAAAAAGTAAGTTTCTCAGAAAGCTTTTCATATCCCATCAATTGAAGGTTTTTAAAAATTCTAGTGTTTCTTAGACAAACAATACCATCCTCATCATAAAAATAAAGATCTCTCCTCACAGATGATTCTGATATTACTATTGTCTTGCCCTCAACCTTGGCATGAATCTGTGTTTCATTATTGACAGTTTTGGTCTTAGCAGTAGACCAAAACTGTTCAATACAAGAAACATAAATAATAGGAGTAACTGTCAAGGCATACCTTATGGGGTTAGCATTCAAGATGTCTACTATCTCAGTAAAATCAGCATTCTCTGTGGATTTTTCTAAGTAAGCAACCATATTATGTGAGTCAGCAAAATTTAGGCATGCCATGGATGTTGAATTGTTTTTAGAATTGGCAATGAAATTGAATTAGGGTTTGTGAATTTAGAGTAGTAGAATGATTAAGAAAGGTTATGGTGTGATCGAATGCGCTTAAATAGATAATAAAGGAAATATATAAGCGAAGTATCCATTTTATAGACTAAAAATACCCTTAGTAGTTGTAACGGAAACGGTAACCTAGCAGTAGTAAGTTAGCCTGGAAGCACTAACTTTTGCCCAGCAGTACTAACATTCGCCTAGCGGTACTAAGTAATGCCCAGCAGCATTAACTCTTGAATTACCAGTTTTAACTTCAATTTCATCCCTAGCAGCTGTTACATTCCATTTCAACCATCCTTTGTATATAATCTGCTGCATATTAACACAATTAACCTCCTCTCAATCAATACTTTAGAGGTTAAGCATTCCAATACTTACAATCAGATAGTGAAATCTGCTAACCTCAAATGCTTTTGTGAGCAAATCTGGAACATTCTAATCTATGTGAATCTTGATCATCTGAATAAGCTTTTTCTCATTGGAATTTCTGATAAAGTGATGTCTAATCTCAATGTGCTTTATTTTTGAGTGAAAAACAGGGTTCCTCACTATGCATATTATGCTCTCATTATCAATAGATCTTTCTATGCATAAAGTTATACCCATAATCTAGCAATTAATTTTGGATCCAAAGCACCTGTCCACAGCAATTGGAAGTAGCTATATTGGTATGTGCTTAATTACACATACCATTTACCTACGAAAACGTGCTTAAAAGACTAAAAATATACCAAGAATACATTGTATTTGTGTGTTTTGTGATCTAAGATTGTGAAGGTAATGGATATTTACTAAAGGACAAAAATCAAGTCAAAACGACAAAACGGAGCACGAGAATGAAAAGAGCGTGAAAAGTCAAGACAACCAGTCAGAAAAGTCAAAGTCATAGTCAACCAAAAAGTCAACCATGTAAAAGTCAAAATTCAAAAACAAATCCATAAATGAAGAAATACTTAATGGGCCCACCCGCACCCATCTAATGGGCCAGGTCAACCCATTAAGCTATTTATACAAAGCAAAAAGCCTAAATCTTATAACCTTATACAACCTGAGGGGCCATTTCTGCCAACCTACAAACTTATTTCACAACAAGGACTATGGTTGTAATACAACAATATAACTTTAGGGACTGAAGTTGTTAAATCCTAAAACTATAACACCCTTAACCATGTTTACGACCGTAAGTCACCAAAGGACTAACAATAGTTAGTACGCCTTAACACCCAACAAAGCCATTAACCCCGTTACCTGCTCCTGACACACGAAACCCAAATCTTTTTTTTTTTCCCGCCTGTATTACTATACAAACACCGCACTATCCTACCACCGCCTTTAACCACAATGACAAAACAAAGTCACCCCCCCCCCTTTACCCCACTGCCATGTTGGGAATCCTCTCCACTCTCGTTTGACAAGGCTTGAAGACCAAAATCATTGGTAGAGATCATTCGGATTGGGCTCCAAGGTGATTCAAGGGTTGGGATTAATTCAAGAAAGCACAAAGAGGGTTTTTCAAGGCTTTTCTCCTTACAAAAGAAGCACAAGTAAGAAGAAGACAAAGATTGAAGACAAGTCCAAGACCTAGAATCGAATTTTATATATAGGACTCATTTGTAAGCTTAAGGCATGTAATATAGTATTTTCAGCTCAAATAATTTAGTTTTAACTTATGTTTTTAATCTTGTACTCTTTTAATCAATCAATGAAAATTTGAGTTTTTAGTCAAAAATATGTTTTACTTAAAATCTTGTTCTATTGTTGTCAAAAGTGTTTTATAAGATCTCATAAGTTCATTTGTACTTGTTATAAGTTGTTCACTCAAGTTTTATGAACTTTTCCATAGTTCATAGTGTTTGAGTTATTATTTCACTAAAAATTTAAAGAATCTGTCAAAACTCAATGGAGCATGGTAAATTATGGATGGCCATAGGTTAGTGCTAATGTGGATAAGCTATAGGTTGGTTATAAACTGATTTAAGTGCTTAAATCATTCACAAAAAGCTCTGGACCTTTGTAAGTCTCAAAAGTCATTTTTAGCTTAAAAGTTCCATTTGCTTATTTTTATCTTATTATGCTTATTGTCTGTTTGTATCTGCTTATATTAGCTTATTAATGATGTTTAGTGCTTTAAATACTTAGGTTGTAGTATAAAAATCATTTGTGCAAAGTTTTTCTTAAAAATATGTCTAAAATAGCTTATTGAGTAGCATAACATGTTCTAGCTTATTTGAGTGCTTATCTTTGGTTAAAACTTGCTTAATATTGCTTATTATACTTATTTAACATCTGGTCTTTGCAAAGTTTGGCTTAAAATCAAGATAATCAGTTTAAAATGTCAAGAATGATTTTTAAAGGGGTGTTTGGTTTAACTGAGTTTGTGGGTCAAAATGGGTCAGAAATGGTTTAGACTATTGGGTCAACTTAGTTTAGCTTAAATTAGTCATAAACTTCAGTTTTCAAAAGGTTTTAAGTGTTAAAATTTAGTTTTAAGATTTTTAGAACTTAGTGTTTGAATCTGTGATATTTTCTTAACTTAAAACTGTTAATCTTGATTCTTAGTCTTAGATTTTTTATTACATACTCAAGAATACGATCCTGAGCTCCTCACAAGCACTCATTTTAAAGAAAGCAAATCAAAGATTTATGAACCATATTCCAAGAAAGACTAAAGGAAGTACTGAGAAGGATCTTGCTCATGAGGCGAAAGGAGTCATGGAAATCATTTTCTTTCTAGTACTAAAAGTTATTTTTGAACTTGAGATCTTAGAGTTCTTTGATTAAGGTTTCCTATGACGGTTTCTAAGGGATGATCTTTAGATTCTTTGATGTTCGAGATTTGTTTATTTAATGGTTCATTTTCCTTGACTTCTAAGTCTTTTACTTTGGGTTTTCTATGATGTCGACTTCTAGTAAGTTATCATCAACGAAAGTGATGTTGAACTAGGGGAGAGTTTTCATCAAACTCGACATTGAGGAGATTTTTCGACTTTCATGGGTTTCTTTATTTAAAATACATAGGCTTTACTATTATTGTAATATCCTAAGAAGAACACCTACGGTTGATTAGAGTCGAATTAGTAAAGGTAGTCAGTTGGTATTTAAAATGAAACATTTACTAAAACCAAAAACATTGAAGTATTCTAAGTTTGGATTTCTACCTTTGAAAAGCTCATAAGGTAGTTTTTCCTGATGAAAGATCTAATAAGAATCCTATTATAGAATGTATGGGAGTGGTCAACGTCATTACACCAAACTTTTTTGAGGAGAAGATTGTCATTTAACGAATGTTCTACTCATTTACTTGTAGTGTTCTATTCTTACTTTCTACTCAACCCCATTTTATGTGTGAAGTACGTGGAGCCGAAAAGTTATAAGTAATGCCATTAGCATCACAAAAAGCTCCGAATTGTACTTCATTATCAAATTCCCGACCATGATCCATGATCTGCTAGAATCTATAATATAGCGTAAATAATAAAATAATCTAATATGATTGGAAAATTACCAATTTACCCTTGAGGAAAAGGTAAAAAGGAAAATCTTCACAAATATTATAATAATAATACTATATAAACCATCGGGAAGCTAATGATTCCCGGGGTCGTTATCCTCCCCCAACGATTTGTGAAATTAAACCAAACGTTAGTGTTCGGACAATGATTTTGAATTAGACAAAGATTTATTTGATTATCTACTTTTAAAAATTAAAATAAACAAATGATAACAATTAAGCACGAAAACAAATAACGGGAAATCAAACTTTAACTAAAAATGCAAAACGGGAACCCTAAACGGAGGCCAAAAACCCTAAATTTCTAAAATTAAACCTAAATTGAAAATTTCTTTTTAAATAGACTCTAATTGACTAAAAAGTAAATTTAAAGAAAACTAGAACAAAAACGGAGTTGAAATGAGCTTTAAAACACGAAAAACGAGAACGGGAACGAATCCCGTTCTTTAAAAATCGAATTTTTGCAAAATAGACCCTACGAAAGCAAAACTAATTTTCCTATAAACTTTATGATAAAAGAAAATTTTCTAAAAAAGATTTATATTTTTTTGATTATTTTTCTATTTTTTATGATTTTTTAAAGTTTTTAAT
>BQNB010003507.1:3308-114412 GCA_026074375.1 Tanacetum coccineum | reverse complement strand
TCTCTCATGACTTGTGCAATGGTATTATGAAGTAACGCTCCCGGAAACACATTCCGCTGTGACCCAATTTTGGGGGTGTTACAGTATTGCTGCAGCTCTAGAAGCACAAGTTGCTACCATGGCAAATACCAATAGGAATGTAATAAGTAACTACAAAGGGTTTATGAGTTGTCAACTGATAAGTGCTTAATTACACATATCTTTTACCTCTAAAAACGAGCTTAAATGACCAAAAACAGACAAAAACTGCCAAATATATGTTTGTTTTGCATTTGTATTGTGCAGGAAGTGGATATCATCAAAAAGACAGAAAACCAAGCCAAAATGACAAAACTGAGCATGGAATGGAAAAGACTGTGCAAAATCAAGGCTAAAGTCCAAAAATGTCAAAGTCTTAACGTGAGAAGGTCAAACATACTGAAGAATCAGCTAACTGCGAACCGGAAGGCCTGTAACTGATCAGAATACTATTGCAGTAAGCAATGCGTTAACCTCTGATCGGCCGGAAAGCCCAATAGTGTATTTATGAGAACTGGAAGACCAAATGGGCCCTCAATCATTTACAACCAACCCTAATTTGTGTGCAAGTTGACAAAGATTGTGAAGACTTTGAAAGGCCCCAATCCTAGCCCAGTTACAGCCCAATCTCAGCCATTTACACACAAAAACCCACTCCTACACCTTAATTGGGCTTGAAAGAGCCCAATAACCAAGCCTGCACCTTATTGGGCCCCAACCCAAACACAGTGGGCCCAATACAAGACCCAAGAATGCCCAACACAAGCCAAAATTCCATTTTTATAAACTTAGGGGCTAAATTGCCAAGTTTGAAAGTTGTTTTTATAAAGAAAAATAGAAAAATAAAACACAAGGGCCATTTTTGCAAATTCCCAAAAACTCTTTTATCCCTTTTAGTTAATAAACAGCAGGGACCAAATTTGCAATTTACCAAATCCTCTTTATTCTTTTGTTATAAAAAACGCAAGGGCCAAATGTGTTATTTTCTAAACCTATTTATAACTAAGTTTCGGCTTAAAAGAAATGACAAGAGAAAGAAAGTGCAAGGGTCAAATGTGCATCTTTTCCATAGATCCCTTTTAAACCGCTAACCATAACAGTACCTCAACCCACTTTCCCGCCAACCCTAAACCGCCCTTTCCCACAGTTTCAGCTCCTTCCCACTATCCCAAGTACCCTCTACAGCTCACCCCTCACCCTTCCCCACTCACCCCAACCCTTATAACCCTGCCATGTTGGCAATCTCAAAAACCCGAATCCCATCTATGGCTGAGGTTGAGCTATGAAGTAGCACAAAGGCATCCAAGGGCCTAGGATTGCTGCTTGGACTCCCTACACTCACAACAAACACAAACCAAGGAGTTTCGACCTCTATAAAAGATTGTACTCTCTCAACAAACACAAACAAAGAAGACCAAAGTTGTCTCTGTCCCTATAAAAAGAAGAAGACCAAGCCGAGACTCAAAACACCATGTTACACTTTTTTTACCTGTTTTAGTTTAAATGTTTTATAATTAAGTCTTTTTAGCATAATTTGTACTCAGTTCTATTTTTAAGTTTTATGTTGTAAGTTCTTGGTTTTTAATAAAAAAGTTAAGAGTTTTTATTGCTACTATTGAAATTTCAAGTCTCATTTTAGCTGTTTTAATTCTGTTTAAATTGTATGAAAATGTGTTAAAGTTGCTAAAACAATACTTATAATCACTTTCTCAGCCTTCAATTAACAAAAATTCAGTTAAAAAATCGTTTTTATATATTTAAGGGGGTGTTTGGCATTGCCTGAAAATGGGTCATATGGGTGTTGGTTATGGGTCAAGCTCACTCAGCCAAAGTTTTTGGTTTGGACTTAGAGAATAAAAAAACCGTAGTCAAAATGAGGTCAAAACAGTTGGCTTATGGGTCCAAACACACTCAGCTTCTTGGCTAATGATGTTGTCGTCGCTATATTTAGCTAGGTTACATCAAAATATTAGTAAAAAAATAAATTTAGTGAGCACCCTACTGATAATTAGCTGTACAAAAAATCTAGTAACAGTTTTCAAGTGTGTTACGCTAAACACTTAGAAGAAAGGGCAAGGTTTAACCACAGCTTAAGCATACTCCTCTGTGTTATTTTAGTCATAACATGCCTACAAAAGAAGACCACACTTTTGTCTGTCTTTGGTTATTGACAATTACACAATCAATTGAGTCAAGTGTGCATTTATAATTTTTGCCAAATCACCAACTGTTAGACCCCAAAACCAGGACATGTTTACAGCTTAATAACAACTTAGCTTCATAATTTGCTAAAGATAAGCTCAGCTCTACCACCCTTTTTATTCTGTCACTATAGATATGGTTTGGAGTAAAGAAGTCACAATTGTCTGTATGTCTCAATCAGCAAACGACATGCGCGCCTTAAGCCACAGAGTTTTGTCGATGCCTCCCCTTGAAGTGCAAATGTGGATTTCCCGCTCTTGAATTTCTTTTAATCAAGCTTAATAAGACACTATTAATGCTTTTTTGTAGTTTTCATTCTATCAGACCCTGAGGAGTATCCCTTTAATCACCAAAGTTTTTATAGCTTAATGTCTTCTTTAGCTAGCTTATTTTAGGTACACCAAGCAGTAGGGTTTTTTCTGCTTTCTCTCAAATCATGTCATTCTATAAGCTTATTTCTATTCTACATGCTTATCTTAGGGCTTATTAGTTACCTTAGGCTGTATTCTCATTAGGCCAATACCCTTGGCTCCTATGTAAATTGATATCTCTATAGTTATTCTTAGCTTAATTGTGCAGCTTAAATCCAGAAAAAAGAAAAAGAAAATAAGACACGCATAAAGCTTTTAGGCGTCTGTCTTCCTAAAGACTTTAATTATTTCTGGCTTTATTCCCTAGGATTTAGACACAAAGTGCTTATTTACGAAAACAAATGTTCCTCTTAAGCCCCTGAATAAGTTTGCTTTATTTAGGGTTTTGGACTCACAATAAGCATTTAGGACCATATCGACTTATTCGCGACGTCCGGAACCTCATGGACCGTATTTGTGTAGAATCTTCTCGATTTCTAGTTAACTAGTCAGTACCTTTAGCTAGATGATAGATCTGTCTTACTAATCAGTTACGTCCTTGTTGCTTTACTCTGTTAGTCCTCAAGTTAAACAGCTGTTACTTTTTAGAGTTATTTATTTAATTAATTTAGGTTATAATGCTAATTAGTTTAATTACTTTTAATTTAATCAGTAAAATTTGGGCATTTTATATATTAGAATTGTTACTTTTTCTTTATTAATTTTCATTTTTTCAAAATTTTTATAACTTTATTTTTTGACTTTTTCTATTTACTTAGTTTTAACTATTATTTAATCTTTAAAAAATTCATAAAAAATCCAAAAATTAATAAAAAAAATATTTTTCATTTATTATACATTTTTCTTTTGTCCATTTAGTGTTCTAGGAAAAATACTGATCAATTCGTGTAGGCTTTATTTTTCTTAATTCAGATGTTTAGCACGCTCCGTATTCTTACCACGGGTGCGTTTTACCCGTTTATTTTTCGCTATCTCATTACCCTTTCAAAGCGCGCCTACCGTTGATTAACGTTGTAGTAGTTTCTTTATAGTTTTCAGCAATTAAGTTCCATGTAGAATTTAATTTTGACATTTTAATTTAATTTTAGCATTTATTCTCTTAATTCTTAGTATTTAGATCTCTCGCGCTGTACCAGATTCCATTACCCTCGTATTTTATTCTCACAGAATTTAATTTTAGATTCCTCTATAAACTAATTTTTTTCCCGTAGTTTTTTAAGATCTCCATTCCTATTTTTTCTTTCCGTAGAATTTTTAAACTTTAGATTTTATTTAAATTAACTTTAGTGCTTTACAATTATATCATGTTTCCATCATTCAATGTATCTCATCAAACCAGATAAATTTCAATTGCACCCGTTAGATCGTTGGACATACGACCGGGAATATCTTACTTCCGGTAAGTCTTTCTTATCATTGATTTGACTCTTATATATTTTAACCTCTTTGTGTAGCCTTTCTGACCTTTTCCCCTTGGTTAAGGGGGCATGTCGCTTATTAGACATTTGACCTTTTTACGATTCTATTTTATAATTATAAGCCACACAGCCGAATCATCAACCTTCCTATGGTTCAATGGTCACAGAAAACAAGAAGGAGCTGTTGGCCCTAGCATCCTCTATTTGAGAAACGTACTGAATATCAGATTGTTTCTCGTATAGCAAGTTTGTCGAGAAGACAGAAGAGACATTTTGCTACGGTACACTGGCTAATCTTGATGACGCCATGTCTGGTGGACAATGCATACGCCGCAACCTACTACGGGATACGGACACAAGCCACACAGAACACCTAGCACTGAATATGAAATATGTTATCTGCGTTGACCCTGGTGGAATGCATACGCCCAACCTATTGGGATAGAACAAGCCAACAGGATCACTTGGACCGAATTGAAAAGGCTCTTGACCAATACGTATTGCTCTCGAATTGAAGTCAAGAAAATGGAAGACGAATTTTACAACTTGGCTGTGAAAGGAAATGATCACAAAACTTATGTTAGAAGATTCTAGAAATTAGCAGTCTTATGCCCAAACATGGTACCAAACACCGAGAAGCTTATAGAAGTCTTTATCGGGGGATTACCCGGAAGTATTGAAGGAAATGTTACCGCTTCAAAGCCTCAAACTCTGGAGGAAGCCATTACCATAACCCAGAGGTTGATGAAGCAGGTAATAAAACACAATTCTGCGCAAGAAACCAATGATCACAAACGAAAGTTTAAGGATAGAAGAAACACCACCGACAACAACAACTACCTCAATGATCGCAACAACAATAACCACTCCAACAATCACAACAACGACAACTATCAAAATAACCACAACAATCACAACCATAACAATGATTACCACCACCAGCAGAATAGAAGCCAAGAAACTATTAGAACTTATGCTGCCACCCCAACTGAGAACAAAAATGTATACTGAAAACAAAAGGTACCATGGAAACCTTCCTTTGTGTACAAGATGCACCCTGCATCACACAGGAGTTTGCACTGTCAAATGTCAGACTTGCAACAAAGTGGGTCATCTGACCAGGGACTGCAAAAGCTAAGGACTTGTATTTCCAAACCATCACTCCATCACTCAACTAAATCTCAGGACGAGATTTCTGTAAGGTTGGGGGACTATAACAGCCCGTAATTTTTTAGTATTTTCATCAATGTAATATCTACTTACTATATTAAGTACAACCTTTTTCACGGGAATATTTTTCGTTTTTATTCCATTTCATTATGTAACCTAGTTTACATTTCTAAAGTAAACGAGCTCACGCAACCTACCAATGCCAACTATATCTATGTTTATATCATGTAAACATCCTAATATGTCAAGTCTATATCCTAATATCATTTTTACCAAGTACATTATCCATTTAACGTACCATTTACAACGTTATATCAAAACAAGCATTATACGTTAACGTTTATTCCAAAAACCCTAATTTCATGTCAAAGCAAATGTACAAGCCTTCAAGCATGTGTACAAGTGATCAATTCATAATATTTAAATCACATTTTCCCTCCTAAATCAAAGTACAACTCATTTGAGCTCAATGTACAAGCCAATAAAGCATAGAATTCAAACTAGCTCATTTCCCTCCAAAATCTTAAGGATTTTGTATCACCTTTTAAACACAACTTACAACACTCTAATGCACAACATATGAACTTTACTTACCCTCTATTTCAGCCCCTACTTGTCCTAAACTAAGCAAATCCTAACCCGAAAACCCTAGCAAACCCGATACCACTTAAACTAATTCATAATTATAGTTTTGGAATCTGATCCAAACCTTAAATCCTAACACTAATCCTAAACCCTAAACTATCTTAAACCCTAACCATAACTTGAATTAAAACCCTGAAACCCTAACCCAAAATGAAATGAACCCGACACCCCTTTTCTTGCATTTTTACCCATTTTTAGCAACCAAGCACCTCAAGCACCTCCCTTGCACCACCATCACATCACCTAGTAGCCACCCTAGCACCTTACAAGCACCTCCATCACCACCCTTAAGCTCCAATGCTTCTAGACACCTCCTTGTCACCTCCTTGTAGTCGAAAACCCTCATACACCTTCCACCTTGCAAATATACACTTCTAGCTCACAACACTCACCTTATAGACTCCATTAGTCATCTATCTACAGCTCTTGACACCTTTCATAGCTAAAACTTAGGCACCAAGGGTGTTTCAACCCTATAAATAGCCGAATCCATGCAAACCATTCAAACACACCTCAAAACTCATCAAGTACAACAATGGAGTCTTAACTCAGACCAAAAAAGATCAAGTGAAGTCCCTAAGCTCAGAAAGGAAGCCAAGAATCAAGAAAAAGGAGCCCTTGAAGTCGTTACTAGGCGTACGAACCCGAAAACCCCATTTCGACTCATTTCTAGCTCAAGTAAGCTTAGTTCTTGTTCTATAGTTATTAATCTGGTATTAGAATGTTCATAATACTCTTAAGATCATATATGAACTCTTGTTTGAAGCTATGAATCCTCAAACCCATGTGTTTTTTATTAAAACCCTAAAAACGACCCGTTTTGATTTTCTAGCCAACGAATACTTTTTCTAAACTTTTGTTACGTTAGAACATCTTATTTTTGCTTATTCTAATAAGCTATAACCTGTAAATATCATTTGGAATCCTAAAATAAGCTTGCATGACTTTTTAGACTTGATTTGTAAATTATTTCCATGCAATGGGTATATATCGTAACTTTCTGAAAATTATAACTAAAGGGGCTGAAAATGTTATTTTCCTAAAGTTATAACTATAAGGGACCTATCTTTCTAAGTTTCAAAGTTAAAGGTTTAAATTATATATACTTTATACATAGTGGACTAAATTTGTAAAAGTTTATAAACCAAGGATATATATTGCCATTTTTGTATTCTAAAAAATATAAAATATAATATTTTTATACAAATTATAAAAATATATATTAATATTATAAAACTTGATTTTATCAAAACCCGACACATTAATCGTTATTAATCATCGATTCGACGCATTATAAATCATTTACGTTTATATTTAACGTAATTTTCACGACTAGTTTTGAAGAAACTTAAAATCTTATCGTATCACGTTACTAGGGACTTTCATGTGAGGGGTTCCATTTGAGTACTTGTTTTGACGAGTTTGCTGGGTTTACGATGTAAAGTGCTCTGGCTCCTCAAACAATACTACATGGCCTCTGGATTATGATAGCCCAAACAGTGATACAATATTTCCATAAATTGATAAATCAAACATGTACGTTAAACATCATGAAGTTTTGAAACATAAACCATCATACTAAGACTTGACATATTACCCTAGGTTGTGTGGCGAAGCCGTTACTTTCACCAATTATACTTTTGCCATCAATCAGATTTCCCGGTACTATTAAGGTGAGTTCATAACCTCGCATTTTAAATTTTCTAATGTTACATAAACCCGCGAGGGGGATACATGCTCAATTGTTTTTAATATACACAAGTACTTAAAACTGATATTGTGAAGTTCATAGCCTCGCCTTTACTTATTTACATGTTTTATAAACCCGCGAGGGGGATACATGCTTGTTTTATACAAATTAAACACAAGTGATTTTGATATATGATATGGTTCCATCACTGTGAATAGTCTCATCTTTATAGGTTTTCTAAATCTCGTGGGGGATTTATGCTATAAACTATATCCTATCCTGATATATTATTACCTAAGTTACCTCCATTTTCCAATAAGACATGCCAGTCTCTCTTTGGGTAATAGCTCCCAGTGTCTCTTTGGGTAATAGCTCCTAGTATCTCTTTGGGTAATAGCTCCCAGTATCTCTTTGGCTAGTAGTTCCCAGTATCTCTTTGGGTAGTATCTCCCAGTATATCTTCTGGTAAAGGCTCCCGGTTCTATTGAGTTTAAATATGTGATTCATGAGCTTAGGGCAATAATACTGTTTTCCATGATAATTGTACTCATTGCAATTATTACACTTATGGGTGTATAACAACGTAACCCACTGTTTTGATAACTTGTATTCAAACTATTTATTATAAACCTATGAATTTCACTCAACCATTGTGTTGATCCTTTTTAGCATGTTTATCTCAGTTAATTGAGCAAACTATGAAACGGAGTGGCACGGAGTTGGAGAGGGCTAAACTGTTATCATTTAAACTTTATATTTTTAGATTTTGGGACCTGCTTTTGTAAAACTCTGATTATATTGAATGATAACTAAATTTTCCAAAACGTCTCTTTTGAGTCGTTTTCTATGATTATGTCTGTTGATCCATGAAGTAATACCCCGGATTAGCTTCCGCTGCTATATGTCAAATATGGGGGTGTTACATTGTTTGATCCATAATCCCCACCAAAGATATGGTTAATATCAAGATAAAGGTCATAATCCTTTTTAGTTTTGGTGTTTGCAAACGATCCCTAGATGTGATTTTTCCATCGAGTGAATGATGCTTTTTAATGAGCATTTATCTTCCACTAATATTCTTCCAGTATTACTAATACATCATAATCTAGTTTGTGGAAGTTTTCAAAACTATTTTTCAACCATTGACAGAATTTCATTACTCTGGGAGTTGCATCCCCCCCATGATTCTTCAATTCTGGCCTTATGCATTAAAGCTTCTTCTTTCAGCTTTCCATCAGTCATGTCATCATACCATTTGTGATCCTGAAAATAAGTCATACATCCGACTCGAACCATCCCGGGTAGTTCTCCACAGTTACAGAACCCATCAATATCTGAACTACGCGTAGGCTATTTAGTCTTTCCATTCTTAAAACGATATGGTTCGCAAATATGATCATACAGTTGATATGGTACCCCATTTTTTGACCATGGTTCCTCAAGTTCCCCCGTCATATTATTATTCAACTCATACTCCTCGTAAGTCTTAATTTCTTGGATTTCAAAAGTAAACAGACCCGTGTTGATTTTAAGGAGATAGTTGAATTCATTGAATGCTTTACACAAGGGTGTCTCATAGTCAAATAAGTTGTCTTCGATCTTGAAGATTTTAGCAATATCATATGGCTCATCATCATCATCAGTTTCTATTTCTTCATGGTTATCAGAAAGTTGGTAGAATTTTTTAATGAACTTTTCCACCAAATTTTCCCAAGTAGTAACTGAGCTGATACAATCCTTTTTAAACCATTCACTTGCGACACCTGCGAGTGAAATAGGGAAGACACTAAGCCTAAATCGATCCTGACTTAGTCCTTTTATTTTGAGTGGTCCAACCACTTCGAGAAAATTGTCAATGTGTTTAAACGCGTTTTCTCCAATTATCTCATTGAAAGTATTATCGCGTATTTTCACCGAAAACGTTCCTTGTATTTCAAGAAAGCTCTTCTCGACCATTCTTCCTTTATTTCAAGAAAGTTTAATGTCCGTTTTAATTTGTCAAAAAACCAAGTTTTATAAATAACACATAACTAGTCACAAGGAATAATATATATATGTGTATTAACATACAAAATTAAACCAAAATTCGAGTAAGTTCGTCGTGGGAAGTTGAGGTATGAGCCCCAACATTATAGATAACCACACTTGAATGACACATAAACTCGTAAGAATCTTAATTTAATTAAAACAAATTTCAATATAAGTCTTAGTCCATTTATAGTTTCAAAAGTCTTTTTGCATATATTTATAATAAGTCACAAGGATAATAACATATAAGCACATAAACAGACAGAAAAGTAGAAGAAGAAGACAGACTCTATATAAAAGCAGTAAATCAAATAATGCTCGAGTTCTCAATCCCCTTTACAAGAAAGGAGTCTTCCTCAAAAGGATAACCAAAAGACCCTCACTAGGTTTTCGAGTTGGTGCCTAGTGAAGTGCATACATCAAATAATTTGATTGCAAGAGTCTTAAGGTCGAAAGATAAATATAAAATAAAATACGTATTCAATTAACAATTTAATGGATCTGCCCTTTTTATGCTTTATTAACCTTTAATAATAACCAAAATCTATTTTTTAGTTAACCATACATGACAAAAAATGTATGTTATTGTCATGTTTTTCTAATAAAACAATTAATTAAAATTATACGAAGCGGATCTCATGTTTTTTATGATGTGTAACCCATAACATTCAACGAGTTGACTCGTGATGCCATTGTTGGGATTTTACAAACTAGTTAACCATTTAACTACGAGTACGCGACGAATTGGATCTAGTTTGATATTATAGATTAACACATAATTAAACAAGTAATATTACTAACATTTAATTTATTGAACGAATCAGTAAACGAGAGTAGATCTAGATCTTGAAACTTATTTAACGGTTGAGATATTGTCTCTATGATTGCTCACACGAGCACATCAAAATGCTAGTGTTTGCTTCATGATTAACAAGCAAACACCACGTGTTTTTTTTCTGGATTAAAAC
Organism: Tanacetum coccineum; assembly: GCA_026074375.1. Classification (NCBI taxonomy): domain Eukaryota; kingdom Viridiplantae; phylum Streptophyta; class Magnoliopsida; order Asterales; family Asteraceae; genus Tanacetum; species Tanacetum coccineum. The sequence continues at coordinate 103,902 of BQNB010003507.1, read as the reverse complement.
CAATCGGATACTAAAAGAAATATAAGTTCAAATTGGTTGAATGAGAGAATAATAATAATAAACTAATAAACAATGGTTTATGCTCTTGGTTTCTAGAATTAATTGATTTTATTTCAAAGGTTTTGAAAAAAGGACAATGTGAATGAGAATTGTATATCTTGTTAGGTCTTGTTTTATCTTGAATCACACGATTTATGAAGGTATAGAATATAGAGAATTAAGAGAGGAATGCAAGTATTTCACAATTTTCTAAATTTTATAAAAAAAGGGAAGGAAAGTGAGTTTGTTACAAGCCTTAACCATCTAATGATGATTAAGGGGGTATTTATAGGAGATGAAGATTAGCTTCCCTTCCTTTATTTTCCTAATTTTGCAATCTAGTCCCTATTCTTTGGATAATATGCTATTTTTCACTTTTAGCATATTTCTCCTTATTACAAACTACTTTCTACTTTGTAAAATAAAGACTAAAAGCTAATAATAAATAAAACCACTTAAAATATTATAATTGACACTTTTATGATCCTAACAATCTCCCCCTAAGGGTCAATTATTCTGGACGTTCCCTTCTTGATCCTAGTGGTCTTCCGTTCGCGTGTATTTCCCAACGTCTCATCTGATCATGATGCTTCAACCGTTCTTTAATTTCTTCCTTAAACAGTTACAGGTATTCAGTATCTTCTTTACTGAGACTTGGAGTCACATAACCATGCTTCACATTGTTATTGTAGCTTTTCAACCCTTTAAAGACTCATCACAGAACTTATGAACCTCTTGATGTCTCATCACTCTCTTTTTTGTATATAATTTCATATACTGGTTCAGAGACGATGGAGAACACCTTGTACTTCTCAATGCTAAGATTTCTTTTCTGCTTTCCCACACAATGTCATTCTTCAAGAAGTTTTGCATCTAATCAATGTGATACTGATGCTTATCTCCTGAAGTGCATTGTTGTCTCAACATTTCATTAACAACTTTGTGTAATTTTGCTTCATTAACAATTTGTGACATTTCTTCCACAAGTTCTTGTGACACTTTCTTAGTAGTAAGCTTGTCATCATATGTGGCATAAGAATCCATCTAAAAATCAAAGTCATCTAATTGTTCTTGATTACCTGATGTTGATGGACCTGGTTCACTTTCATTGTCTTGACCAGATGATGATTCTCCAAACACATAGGTTCCATCTCAGACGTCTTCTGCCTCTTTGCACTATTCTCCCCCTTAGGATGAGCATCATCATGAGGATCGTCCTAATCTCTTGGGCGAACGGCAAAAGGTCTACAAGAAGTATCAGACACATGAGGTCTTTCAAACTTATACTTAAGTGCGAGCCAAATTGGTAAATCATCCTGTTGCAGCTGAGGATTGTCTTTCATGGTCATATATAATTGATATTGTTGTTCTTATGCAGAAGTTGGGCTGGCTTGAGATGGATGCATATGCAAAATATGTCCTGACATGTAATTCTCGACAGATGAATCAAACTGAGAAGGAATATGGTTAGTGATAGCATTGTTAATTTGCGAAGTAATCTCTATCCAAAGATTCTCGCGTTCTTGCTGAAGCGCATCTGCAATCATCTTTGCCGCATCAGTTTGACTCTGTTGTCTTTCCATGATAAGCCCTTGTGCAACATATATAGGAACTTGAGTCTTGGTAAGTTCCTTAACACGTTCATCTACCATGTTGGGCAATGACTCTTCCATAACTTCTTGTAAATGTTGAGCAAGTACATTGAACTTCTTTCTTGCCAAGAACCTTGTCTTTAGATGTCCAAACAAATAATCGTATCGTCCTTGCAGCTCATCAAAGAAACTCTTGTATCGTTTGAAGCGTCCAGTCTTGGGTATGAACAAGGATAAGAGGCGTTGTGTAGCAGATAATTTGGATGAAGATGATGGTGTAGAAGATGAAGGTGTTGGGGCATTTACCGTTAATTCCTGGAGTTTCTCAGTATCCGAAGATATGAGAGTAAAATGAATCCTAGGAGATCTAATTGTTATAAGGGATGGTGTATTCCTTGACTCCTTTACATGCTTCCCTTTTTCCCTTCTTTTCAACCCATAATCATCCTCTGCTGACTCTTCCTCCTCTTCATTAACATTGACTGGTTGTACTTCAGTAGTTATCTCCACCTCCGGACTTTCCTTATTACTCTTGGGCTCTAACCTAGTGCCAGAATCATTATGATTATCATTTTACCTAAGGGTAGAACTATCAGCCTTATTTTCTTCTATGTTCTCTGTTCCTTCAACTAGTTTCTCAATCTCTTCTACCATCAAGTGCTCTTTAACTTTATCCTCATTTTGCTTGGATTCAAGCTCTTCATGACTTTTCTTCTCTGCAAGACTTAGTTTAATTGTATCTTGTAAGATTATATCGTCAGCCTCATTAGTAGTTGGAATTGGTGTTTGTGGAGTAATTCGTGTTGAACGTCTTTGTGGAATACGAAGTCTAATAACAATATACTTTCGTGAAGCACTTGACTCTCCTTTGGCTACATCAGGGTTAGGTGTCCTAGGGGGCTAGTTATCTTATGCGTTCCCTGGATAGACTCAATCGGCTGTGACTGAGTCGTAGGAACATCTACTTCAAACACCACAACATACATCCGATAATTCTCTGTGAGCTTCATCTCATCGGTTATCATCCAACTCGGAATTTTCATTCCAACTCCTGCCTTATTCTTCCCTGAATTAAAGATGCTTTTAACCATCTCATCATCTTCTAAATTATGATACTTATCACGAGCTCTTCTCGAGATTTTAGGGAATGCAGTCATGTAATGACTCACTATAAGCTTTGTGAATCTGGGATAAGGAATGAGTGTTGTTGGACGTTTAAGTGAGTAGTGAAATCCTTCCCAAAGTAAGTCAACATGTATATTGTTGACAAAGCAGTACAACATCTGCATTATCTGCAAAGGTGGTTGATCGTATCCAGTAACTCGTGTTGTCAGACATCTTGAAAACATCTTGCACAGTGTCTGCCATGGTTGCACAAGACCGATTGTTTTAAAGTTAGATAGTGATCTTAATTCCAGTGTGAAACCAATATTGTTAATGTAGAATAGAACCATCTCTGAGAACTTTGGAGCAGGGACAAAACGATCATGATTGTTGTCAGTAGCTTGAGGCAAGTGAAATATTGTTCTGAAATCATTAAGAGTCATACTAAGCTCTTTCCTGTCAAGCACAAACGAGAGCTTATAATTTGATCCATATTCTTTCAAAGTATGCTAGAACTGCCCCAAGTATATCCATGGCACTGATGAAGAAGCAATAATGCTGAATTTGAGTGGATGATTTTGAAGGATGTTTGCTAGGAGTTTGCTTTCATTTGGACACAACGGATTGTCAAAATCAATCTTTTTGTTGGCATCCATAAGAGCATATTGTTTGTTGGGTGGACACAATTCGTCTTGGTGAACATAAGCTTGTCTTTGTGGTTGTGCCATGATAAATTCTGAATGATTGATGACAAAGTGTTAGATAACAAACAATTTATATGACATTTTTATCTCTTTCCGCTCTGTCTGTTTTATATGTTCTGGCAATTCTTTTTGAACATATTTTTGATCAGATTGTTTCTCATGTGCTTATTCTTGCTTTTTCTAGCACATGCCATATGCTTTATTCGCATTTTTCTTTTGATTTCTCTTTTTGTGTGTTTTGGCATTTCTTTTTCGAACACACTTCAGATTTACTTTTTCGCGTATGGTTTTTGTCTCTTATTCTGTTTAGAATATCCTCACCAAAAATTCTTTGTGAAATGATACTCTTTCAAGAATGATGAAGATACTCTCTGATTTTGAATAAGACTCATTTTGAGAAATTTAAGAGATATCATTCAAATTTTTAAAACTTTTTGTGAAAGAGTATCATTTTTGACACAATACAGAAATTTTAAGAACTTTTTCAAAAATATTTTGTGCAAAAGCATTTGTTTTGAGAACACAGAATCAGTCAAACTCAATTCAACAATTGAATGGTCACTAAGTCACTCACTCCTCATTCTGTTCATTTCAGAAAACGGTCAAAATCGGACATGACTTAGACCACTTAAACAATTAAGAATAGAATTATCAGACTCAAGTTATTTTGAAATTATTCTGCAAAAGCATTTGTTTTGAGAACACAGAATCAGTCAAACTCAATTCATCAACTGAATGGTCACTAAGTCACTCACTCCTCATTCTGTTCAATGCAGAAAACGATCGTAATCGGACATGACTTAGACCACTTAAACAATTGAGAATAGACATATTTGACACGAGGCCTAAAATTCATCAAAACTTGATCAACTTTTGTTTAATTATGAGGTACTTTTTCACAAACTTTTGAAATTCAACTCACATGAGATCCTGATCTGGTTATTTACAGACATTCGAGCTCTAGACAACACATTCAGACATATATCAGTAACACATTAATCAACAAATTCGACACTTCTAAAAATGGAGTTTGACTTTTCTAGTTTTGACTTTGCTGAATTTTGACTTTTTCAAATTTGACTCTTTTGAATTTGACTTTTTCAAGTCTGACTTGTCGAAAATAAATTACTTGGCCAATTTTTCAACAAATTCGATCTTATTAAGCTATAACAAATCCATTTTGATCACCATTAGTCATTTATACTCGTTTTAAACAAATTCGACAAAGTTTGTAGACTTCCGAATTTTGACCAGCCATCGAATTTGTTATTTTTGGAGTTTAAGCAACAATCATTGCAATTAATCATGCACAAACAATATCAATATCATCATCAAGCCTTTTTCTATCATTAAATTCCAAAACCCCCAATTTCGGAAACCCTTATTTCTTATCGAATTTAAATTCGACGTCAAGAACACCATTAAAATTCTTTTTAAAATCCTGTAATGAACTCAAAATCAAAAACTTGATTTTTTTCTTCTTTTTCGGTATCAAACTCGGAATATAAAAAATAAGAAATGAAAAGAATTTTCTATTTATACTATCTGAATATGAAAGTTTGGATTTTGACACTTTCAGTCCTTGGAGTTTTTCCTTTCGAAATTTTGTTTGAAAAATGACGATTTTGGCCCTTGTGGTTTTTGAAACCAAAATTTATTTAACAAAAATTGCAAAAACTCCCCCTTGGAGTATGATCCCTTTGCACGGTTAGTCCGTTGGATTTTTTTCCTTTTTCAAAGTCCATCCTTTTACAAAAAAAATGAAAAACTCATCCTCGAAAATATACCATTTTATTTAAAAGCTATCAAATATTCTAGAGATCATTGTTTTTATTGAATTTTGAAATCGATGTGAATTTTACAAATAGAATTCAAGTGATGTACGCGAATGGGATTTACAAAAACATATGTTTTGACAATGAGAATACGTTTGTTAAAAAAATAACTCCCCCTCAGATCATGATCCCGTATAGACATTAAAACAATTATGATGAAAATATCGAATTATGAATCTGATTGTAATGAGAAGAAATGTGGTTTTGATTAAATTATATTTTTGTCCTTTTACGTTTTTTTATTTTTTTATTTGGTCTTTAATTTTGAAAACATGAAGGAAATCTTTTTGAGTTTTTAAAAAAAATTTATATATCTTTTTTTAATTTTGTATTTAATTTTTTGTTTTGGAAAAACATCAAGAAAATCTTTTTATGTTTTCATACTTTTCAAGTTTTATATTGTTTTTGAAAATTTATGGTGTATGATCTTTTTCAAGAAGATAATTTTTTCAGACTTTCCAACTGTGTTGGAGTCATACATCTCATACCAATACGATGAACTAAGTACTCAAAGCGTTCTTTGGGAAGAGCTTTGCAAGTTGGTATTCAATTCGGACAAAGTATAATTCCACCGTTCCCTTTTCAACGTGTTCTTTAATAAAATAATACCGGATGTCTATGTGTTTTGTATGCGAATGCTGAACCGGATTGCATGAGATAGCGATGGCGCTTTTTGAATCGCAATACATCGGTATTATGTTGTACTTGTATCCATAGTCCAATATTTGTGTTCGCATCCAGATGACTTGTGCACAACACGCAGACAATGATACATACTTAGCTTCGACTGTTGACATTGCAGTATAATCTTGATTTTTAGAACTCCAGCTCACGAGCTTTTCTCTAAAAAATTGTAAGCCTCCTGAAGTGCTTTTGTAATCGTCTTTACATCCTGCATGGTCTGCGTCTGAATATGCAATTAGTTTAAATCCGAAATCCTTCAGATACCACAGGCCCATGTTATAGGACTGTCTTAGGTACCGAAAGATCCGCTTAACCTCTTTGATGTGTTTAACCGTAGGACGTGCTTGATAACGAGCACAAACAAAGGTGGCAAAAGCAATATCTGGTCGACTGGTTGTTAGATACATGAGCCCTTTAATCATTCGACGATAAGTCGTTTGATCAGTAGGAGTGCCTTGTAAATCAGCATTCAGTCTCTCAGTGGCCATAGGTGTGCTCATGGAGACACATTCATCCATACCATGTTTATTTAAAAGCTCAATTGGGTATTGTGACTGACTAATGAATATACCACGGGGCGATTAATGAACTTGAAGTCTTAAAAAGAATTTTAGTTCACCAATCATAGACATCTCTAAGTTATTTTTTATAAGATTTGCAAATCGTTTTGAAAAATACAGATTTGTGGAACCAAAAATGATGTCATCGACATATACTTAAACAAGTAATATGTCTCCCCCCTGTGACATTGTGTAAACAAAGTCGGGTCAACAATACCTTTAGTGAATTGAAGTTCAATTAGGAAGGAAGATAGTTTGTCATACCATGCTCGTGGAGCTTGTTTGAGACCGTACAGTGCTTTCTTCAACCTGTAAACATGATCGGGAAAATCTGGATCGACAAATCCGTCCGGTTGGCTAACATAAACTTCCTCTTTTAATGGACCATTGAGAAATGCAGTCTTAACATCCATCTGAAAGATTATGATGTTTTTATGTGCAGCAAAAGCAACGAACATCCGAACGGCTTCAAGACAAGCAACAAGAGCAAAGGATTCCTCAAAATTGATGCCTTCTTCCTCCTTGTAAGCCTTCGCAACAAGATGATATTTTTTTCGAATAACAATATTTTCCGCATCACTTTTATTCTTCCAGAGCCATTTGACAGCAATTATATTCTTTCAATCTGGTCTAGGAACTAGTTCCCAAACATCTAGTCTCTCGAATTGATGTAACTCATCTTGCATTGATTTTTTCCAGCTATGATCTGACATGGCTTATTTAATGTTCTTTGGTTCAAGGGTGCTGACGGTTAATGCATACATGCATAATTTAGAGTCAGTCTAAAGTCTATTTCGAGTCATCATAGGTTTAGATAGGTCACCAATTACTTGTTTTCCAATGAAAAGCTTTTATCAAGATATGTGTTAAGGGTTGTACTTGGTGGAACTTATAAATATTAGATGGGTCTAGAGCTGTTGTAGATGACTCAGCTTCCTTAAAGTTTAGAGCATCATATGGAACAAATATCGTATTACCATCAAAATCTATAGAGTCTTCTTGATTGAATTCATCAGCCTCATTTGAAGGAGAAAAGAGTACGTTTTGTTTCTTGCGTGATGTAGTTACAATGGGAGGAGCCTCGTATTCTTCAATGATGATTGAAGATGTCGAAGGTAAGTCTTCATGATTATGAACTTGGTTAGCAGCGGAATTGATAAACATGTCAAAAGATCTCTTCTCAAAGTATTCATTGTACATTGGCCCGAAGAAATTATCCAAATCTTCTTTAGATGGAGTATTTATTGATTCTGCTGATGAATCATTATTAATGAATCGTTGTGAAATGGGTTCTAAACTGTCATGTTCAGAAGCCATTGCTGTAAGCTCATCAAACTTGACATGGATGGTTTCCATAATCTTTTTGGTGCGGCGATTATATATTCAAAACCCTATGGATGTTTCAAAATATCAAATAAAGATACCAATGTCCGATTTAGGTTTTATCTTTCCAAGAATCAAGTCGGATCATCTGTTTGGATAACACAATGAACCAAACACATAAAAGTACTCCATATTTGGTTTTCTGCCTTGCAACAATTCATATGGTGTTTTGTTGTACCTTGTATGAATTATTGACCGATTTTGAGTAAAGCAAGCGGTGGAAAACTGCCTCGGCCCAAAGAAATTTTGGTAAATCCTGTAAAAAGATAAGCATTGTGCGTACAGCCTCGACAAGAGTACGATTGCGTCATTCAACAACACCATTTTGTTGAGGTGTTTGAGCAATCAAAAATTGTTGCATAATGCCTAACTTTTCATAATGGGCCTTAAGAGTTGTAGTTTTTTTAAGTTTAATGCCCGTTGTCATTTGATCTGTAACTTTGGCATTGGCAATTTCAACTAAACCCGAGCAATGAAATCTTTATGATCTCTGTAGTCTCTCTTATTGTGCGAAGAAAATACATACCCATGTGAATCGAGAAATAATCATCAACATCACATAAAAAGCCTTCTATCGTTGATTGATGCTACCACGAACAGCATTGGTCAAATAAATCATATGAAGCAATTCCAACTTGGAATGATTACATGGAACCACTTTAGGTGGATGTGAAGTTTCTTGCTTTTCCCCCGCGCACAATAAACACAAGGTGAATCTTTACTGTATATGAATTTGGAAGACTAATCAACAACCAAATCACGTTAAGGTAAGAATCGTTTTATTGGTTACCAAGAAGTTATAGATGTAAGAGTCTATGGTGCCATAACCATGACTTTGTTGAAGTGGCTTTGGAGAAAAGACAAACAGGTGAAGAAGCAGCCATGTCTAAAATGGAGATAGTATACAAATTGGATTCGCGAGCTCTTGTAAGTAAATCATCTCCTTCCAGATTTCGCACATAGCATGTGTTGGAGCGAAAAGAAACTTCTAGATCACCGTCACGGAATTGTCCTACACTAAAGAGGTTATGCCCTTGGCCTTCCACATAATATACATGACAAACAGTGATATTGCCTTGTACATAATCGCCATGCCTGTGATTACTGCAACGTGATCATTTTTAAAGCGGACTATGCCCATAAATTTCTCAACGAATGTTTTCAGCAGTGAACGATCACCAGTCATATGCTTTGAACATCCACTATCAACAATCCACAGAATGATTTGAACCACCTACAACACATAAAGAAACCACATATGGACAAGAGGACGTTTTGGCTACCCATTTTTAACGGGGACCGATGTATTAACAATGTTTCTACTATTAGCAACATTCGGAGTCATCTTAATAGGAGACCAAACAACATTTGGGGGTTGTCAATTTGGTACCACTTTACACATTCGACAATTCGTATTTTAATTCTTCAGTTAATGCTAAGCGAAGTATCTCGCAAAATTACTGAAATTGACTTAAACACACTAGAGACCTTATTTCTGGCACATAAAGGGGATAACTGTAAACTGGCAGAGCAATCATATTTTTGAAAACACGAATTAAAGTCTAAGACTCAGAGGTGTAGTCCCCCCCTTAAACAGAAAGCCTAGTCTTTGAAACTACGGGAGTAGTATCTTTAAACTTAGATTTTACTGTTCTAGAGTAGTGAATAAGGCCCATCCTTAACTTCCGAATGCAATTCTATTATAATTCGCAAAACATGTTATCAAGACACGTGATAGCACATTCTTAGCCACAAGAAACACACAATACATCCTTCGCTTTAAGAGCATTTTTAACATCCACAATCAGTTACAATCTTTTTGTTTGAATCAACATTCTTAGATGCAACATATGTCTTTTTATTTGTCCTAACAGAAACTTCTACTTTCTCTGATGATTTCTTAGTGTTGGATAAGACACTATTCTTCAATGGTGAATCTCTATTCAATGGTATTCTAACACTAGAAGCAGCACTCAGTCCTGTAGAAGGTAAAACACTCTTAGCTCATTTTGTATTTGATTCATGTTTCTTAGTGACTTTGTACATTCCTGGTGCTATGACATTTTGGTTTGTTTCAACATCTTTCTTTTTGTTAGGTGAAGTCTGTAAAGTAACTGTTTTTAACAAAACATGTTTCTCTTCTATTTGAGGAGCAACAGTTTTTTTGAAAAACTTATTTATTTAGAGGTGTAACATAAAGAAGTTGATTAGAAACATTGGTTTTTTCCAACTTAGTGTTCACAAACTTACCTTTTCAACCTTTTTTAGTTTAGCTTTTAACTCAGATATTGTTATCAAAAGATCTTGATTTTGGCACGTACGTCTGCAATTGCATAGGTTCTTTGATTAACATGCTTAATAATCATTGATTTCGCTTGAGTTTGAGTACGTGTCTTTTTTATGAATCGAAAAGTTTGATATTCCTTGATTTGAACATTTTCTCTTCACTCCTTTAATCAAGAGATTGTACTGTGAAATCCAAAGACACGTTCTCACCTCAAGCTTTTTTCATCTTGATATCAAGAGGTTTCGCAAAACAATTTTTCAAAGAAGATCCATTTTTGCTACGTCCTTTTCATGCTAGACTTGCAATTCAAATTTCATAACACTTTGTTTTTGACATCTTTAAACATTGTTTTAATAATGTTTAATTCGTTTTTGCTTCCTCTTGATTACTAATTGAGTTCCTGCTAATTTTTCTTCTCATTCAGCTTTGCTCATTATTGTTGACACACGTCATGACTCAAAGAACACCAACATTCTATTTCATGCTTGATTTTTTTGCTTCCCAAGAGTTTTTGAATCTTTTTAAAAGTTCATTTGCTTCCATGTTTCCAACACATACAAGAGGCAAGGAGAGAAAACAACTAACAAAAACAATCATCAGTTTTCATAACAATCAATCAAACAAACCATTTACAACAAATAAAAAAACCACCAAAAGAAAAAAAAAAGAAAAAGAAAAAAGAAAAAAAAACGAAAAGAAAAAGAAGAAAAAAGAAAAAAAAAAGAAGATCATTTTATGTTGATTCAAAAACATCTTTCATCTCTTTTATATCTTTTAAAAATTGTTTTAGAAAGATTTCAAAATTCAAATGCAACTTATGAAGAATTGGCTTCACTTCTTGTTGACAAAATTTGGTTAACCGTATTTCTTCTAGAGAAGTATAGAAAATGCTTTCACGTTTAGAATTTGTTTGTAATAATGCAAACAATCTTTTAAAAATCAATTCCATTTTATTCAAGTCCAATATCATTGGATTTGCACTAGGCATTGGTGTCTCAGTTGGTTTTGTCTTAGAAGGTGAAGATGGTGAACTTGCATTTGAAAGATTTTCAGAAGATATAAAAGATGATGAGAAATATTTTTGTTCAGTAAAAAATTCCTTTTGTGGAACAAAATCTTCGTAAAGAGCATTTAACTTTTTGTAATCAATTGTACAAACATTTTGTTTTTTCTCAATAGAATTGGATCTTTTAATTTGTTTTTCATTTTTATTTGACTCTTGGTTGCATCATCAAGAATGTCCTCAGTATCTCTAACATTCACATGAATTTTTGAATCATCAAGGCAAGAAGCATCATACAATTTTGGATTCTGAGAAATTGCTTTCTTTAGACAATAAGGATTTGCGTACCCCAAACCATGTTTTGAATTTGAATCATAAAATGACATTGGTTTTGGTCCAAGCATAAACATTCCTTGTAAGGAGTTACCAATTTTTAACACTACATTTGCATTCTTTTTAGCTCTTGCTTCAAGATCTAGAATAGTGTCATGGTATTATCTTCGTTTTCACTAATTTTGCGTTTCAAAATTGATTGTGTCTTTTGAAGTTCCACAATTTATCTTTTTAGTTCAACAACAGACAAGTCTAATTTATCACGTTGTTGGTTCTTAAATCTCCGAAAAATGTCTTCGATCATGACAACATTAAGATTGTGAACTATCTTTTCAAATCGTCTTGCTTTCGATCACCGTCATATATACATTAAAATAGGAAGTATTATTTCCTTTAGTCATTTCAAAAACCTGAACCTTTTTCTTATATGACTCAAGTTGTTTAGTCAAAACTGTGTTTTGTTGTTGAACTTTTTTAGCAATTATTTGTTGTTTCTCAGCTTCCTTAAACGAATTGCTCTAACTCATATGATTCTTGAACATAGTTTCAAGTAATCGACACAGCACTAATAACATCTTTATTTTGTGTTCATCAAATATAATATTACTTTCAATTTGATCATCAATAATTGTGTTGTTAATAATTTTAGGTTGCTTCGGATACTTTTGCTCTTGTTTATCTTTAGCAAATAATGGATTCACATAATTGGTGGATGGTGTTTGTACCTCACTGAGAAATGCAGAATCATAACTGGCCATTGCATTAGAATCAAAGTTTACTGGTTGAATTCCGGCCATCAAGCATATATTCGCACTTAATTCCTTAATTTCTTTCATCCGAGCCGAAATCCTTGCTAAAAACCATATAAGCTTTAGTATACCTTTTTAATTTTTTTTACTTGAACACAAATAATACTTCAAATTTTAACAAAAAAAAAAAAATATATATATATATAAACATAGGCCCAAAGACCTCTTTTGCCGCCCCCCTAAGAAAACCCAACCCAGCACACTATCAATTTTATTTTTCCTAGGGAATTGACATGACAAGTTTGCATGTCCAATTTATTTAAAAACCATTCATCCTTCATAACCCACTCACAGTATCATAACCCAAGAAAGATAAAAATCTCTGTCCCTCCCCTTTCTCTGCTACTGTCGAACCACCATCAACACTAACACCACCACCATAAAAATTTTCCTTCTACATTCTAATCATCCCTACATTACCTCTATGTAAATCCCTATTAATATTTTCAAGTAAAAACAACATGCAAGGAGTTTAGTAAGAATCTTGATTTGGTTAGTTTCTTGGTTTTGGGGGAAATAATAAGTTATGAGAGTGAAGACTAGTGTTTTTGCAAGATTTGGGGTTATTAAAAATCAAAGGTTTGACTAATTATGGGTGTTTGGTTTTCGGCTCATACAAGGGAACAAGAAATGTTTTCGTTTGATCATTTTCTTTACTCCTACATACTAGTGTAAGCATCCTAGAACTATTCTTGATTGTTATTTTCATATGTATATGCATGCATTTGTATTTTTATATATTTTGGAATCCATGTGTTAAGTATTAAATTGATGTTGAGGTGATTTTAATTGGTTTGAGGCGTTAGTGGACGGAGATAGGATAGTTAGGTGTATTTGTGAAGTTGTGATGTGGTAAAAATAACGTTTGGTTAAGTTTTGAAACGGGTTGGAAAAATGCAGAAAATTAAAGCGCCCTTTTTTAATGTCATCAAAATGCTAAAGTTAATATTTTATTTAAGAATATGGTAGAGCTTGTTTTGACGATCGTTTTCATATAAGGATCGTCCCGTAAGTCCTAAAAACAAAGTTTTTACGGCAATTTGAAACTAGGAAAATTATTGTAAAAAATTCAGCTTTTTGGGTAAAAAATGGTTGCTGTCAGATTTTTGCAAGGGTATTTTCGTCACTTTCGATTCCGTTTCGGCCTTCGGCCAAAACACGAAAGTTGTTCGGAAGGCCGTTTTACTACCTCGCGAGGTCGATTGAGTCTAAAATCGAGTAATGATGGGTCAAAAAGGTAAGGTAAAGTCTGCGTTTTTCATTTTATTAAAACTGCATCAGATCTGATGCAGGGGGTTTTCGTCTATTTCTGTCGAGTTTCGGGTTATCTGACCTATAACTAAAAATGTTTGTCCGTATCGTAGTTCTTACGTCAATGTGTTTAGAGTCCGAATCGTGAAAAATGTAGTTTAGTCGGTCGTTTCGCGACAGGTCGGAAATTGCGAAATTTATAATTAAAAGTCATACTTAGCAAAATAGATTGGGTTGCTGATTTTTGGTAAAAAGTTAGAGTTTGAGCGTTTTAGAGTCCATTTGAGCGTATAAAATCTTAACGAACAATTATTAGATGATATATATATATATATATAATTATATATATATATATACATATATATATATATATATATAATATATATTATTTATTTAAGTATGTTTTCGGTCGTGTTTAAAATAGTAAGTTATTTTGGAACACTTTTAATATGTAAAGCATAAAACAAGGAAAATTATGGGCAAGTATATGAGTCATTGGTTCGTCGGGGTTTATCGGGAAACTTAAACATTTTATTTAACAATATTAGTATCTTCGAATATCGAACTTTTAGAAATTTGAAAAACTTTCTAAAAATAGAAACTTTCCTGAAATAGTAACCTGCTAAAAATAGAAATTTTTCGGAAAAGTGGCGTAAATTAATGTTGAGCGTAATAATGTTAAAGGAAGCGGCTTAATCAATAAAACTTAAGGCGTTCACGTGGATTCCATAATATGTAATTATATATATATGTGTGTGTAGTAAATATTTATTTATTTACTTATGCAATTTATGCATTTTCCCTTCGGTCTTTATTTCTTCTAATCACGGACCAGTATATTATAGGTCGTGGTTAAGGCGTAATCGTCATTGTTCGTTCGTTATTGAACCTCTTATCCGATACTACTACCTTAGGTAAGTTCATAGCCCTATCTTTTCTTCGTTAATGGTTTTCAAAACTATTTTCGGGGTGAGAATACATGCTCGTTTTACCAAATAACTTATTGATTCCAATTTCATAAGTGTTACATGAATATTTTTACTAAAGACTTTACTTGCTCTTTACATGATTTCTAATACATGGTTGTATACCATTGAATTTATTTAAGCTTGAATTGCTTACTAAATGATTTGAGATCATTGTTTATCTATTTACAAAACTGTGAGTTTTTGAACATAAAATCCATTTTTATTTTAATTTTTATTTAAGGTCACTATTTATCCCGAGTTTTTGAACATAGATTCACACGTCATTCTCGACCACGTTTGAAATGACAAATAAGATCACTCTTAATCTCTAATGGCGTATGATACCACACGATATAGAACGATTTAGGATAGAGTGAATTAAGAGAGGAAGGCAAGACTTTCACTTCTAAATTTTATAAAAAAAGAAAAGGGAGGGAAAGTGAGTTTGTTACTAGCCTTAACCACCTAATGATGATTAGGTGGGTATTTATAGGAGAGGGAGGTAAGTTTCCCTTCCTTTATTTTCTTAATTTTGCAATCTAGTCCCTATTCTTTAGATAATATGCTATTTTT
Organism: Tanacetum coccineum; assembly: GCA_026074375.1. Lineage (NCBI taxonomy): Eukaryota > Viridiplantae > Streptophyta > Magnoliopsida > Asterales > Asteraceae > Tanacetum > Tanacetum coccineum. The sequence continues at coordinate 88,777 of BQNB010003507.1, read as the reverse complement.
CACTTTTAGCATATTTCTCCTTATTACAAACTACTTTCTACTTTGTAAAATAAAGACTAAACACTAAAAAATAAATAAAACCACTTAAAGTATCATAATCGACACTTTTATGATCCTAACAATCTCCCCCTAAAGGTCGATTATTCTGGGCATTTCCTTCTTGATCCTAGTGGTCTTCCGTTCACGTACATTTCCTAACGTCTCATCTGATCACGATGCTATAACCGTTCTTCAATCTCTTCCTCAAATAGTTGCAGGTATTCATCATCTTCTTTATTGAGACTTGGAGTCACATAACCATGCTTCACATTGTTATTGTAGTTTTTCAACCCTTCCAAGGCTCTTTTTAATGTAGCATCACAAAACTTATGAACCTCTTGATTTCTCATCACTCTCTTTTCTTTCTTGCTATTCTTATATTTAATGCCATATACTGGTTCAGAGACGATGGAGAACATCTTATACTTCTCAATGCCTGGGAAAGTAATTGTTGGTGCAGTAAGATTGACCTTCTGTTGATAGCTTTCCACACCTAGCTGGAAATCATGTACTCTTTCCTAAATCATTGTACTCCTGATGAAGACAGACAATGACCACAGTAGTCCAGTCATAGCATAGTCACCTACCTTGTTATTTACAATAAGCAGATACAAATCCTCAATATCAATCTTGTTGAGGTTCTTGTAATCTGACTTAGTGATTGACACTATGCTACCATTTGCTCTTCTTGCAATAATCTCTGTCATAAACTTGTGCTCATGTCCTAGTTCCCAATAAGTCTTGATGATTTGAACAATCTTTAAATTTGAGTATACTACTTCCTTTGGCTTTCTGGGTTTTTTTCTTAATGTAGAAGATCTTTGCATGTGGATTCTTCCAATGTTCGACACTGTATCGAGCATAAGGATTAAACTTCTTCACACATTTGTCTACCCATCTGAAAGTTCTTTCTTCAATATCATCATCAGGAAAAATAACCGTAGGGAACTTGTGTAGAGACATCACAATCTTCTCAGGTCCTAAGTTTCCTTTCTTTAGGTACAATAGATCTTGATTTACCAGAGATAGTGCAGGAGCTTTGGGATCTCTTTGGCAGCTTTGAACGACTAGAGTGGGATTTTGTAGATGTGGTGAGAATAAGATTTCTTTTCTGCTTTCCCACACAATGTCATTCTTCAAGAAGTTTTGCATCTGATCAATGTGGTTTTGATGCTCATCACCTGAAGTGCATCATTGTCTCAACATCTCATTAACAACTTTACGTAGTTTTGCTTCATCAACAGTTTGTGAAATTTCTTCCACAAGTTCTTGTGACACTTTCTCAGTAGAAAGCTCATCATCATCTGTGGCATAAGAATCCGTCCAAAAATCAAAGTCATCTAATTGTTCTTGATTACCTGACGTAGATGGACCTAGTTCACTTTCATTGACTTGACCAGAATAACTAATTCCCAAACACATAGGTTTCAGCTCAAACTCTTTGCCTCTTTGCACTATTCTCCCCTTTAGGATGAGCATCATCATGAGGATCGTCCTGATCTCTTGGGCGAACGACAAAAGGTCTACAAGAAGTATCAGACACATGAAGTCTTTCAAACTTGTACTTGAGTGCGAGCCAAATTGGTAAATCATCTTGTTGCAGATGAGGATTATCTTTCATGGTCAAATATAATTGATATTATTGTTCTTATGCAGAAGCTAGGCTAGCTTGAGTTGGGCGCACATGCAAAATATGTCCTTACATGTAATTCGTGACAAATGAATCAACCTGAGAAGGAATATGGTTAGTGATAGCATTGTTAATTGCGAAGTAATCTTTGCCCGAAGATTCTCGTGATCTTGCCGAATCGTATCTGCAATCATCTTTGCCACATCAGCTTGATTCTGTTATCTTTCCATTATAAGCCCATATGCAACATATATTGGAACTTGTGTCTTGGTTAGCACCTGAACACGAGCATCTACCATTTTAGGCAACGACTCTTCCATGACTTCTTGTAAGTGTTGAGCAAGCACATGAAACTTCTTTCTTGGCATGAACCTTGTCTTTAGATGTTCAAACAAATATCCGTAGCGTCCTTGGAGCTCATCAAAGAAACACTTGTAGCGTTTGAAACATCCAGTCTTGGGTTTGAACAAGGATAAGAGTCGCTGTGTAGCAGATAATTTGGATGAAGATGATAATGGTGTAGAAAATAAAGATGGTGGACCAGTAACCGTCAATTCCTAGAGTTTCTCAGTATCCGAATATACGAGAGTAGAATGAATCCTAGAGGATTGTCTGTATGAATCGTTGAGAAATGGTTATAAACGTCATGTTTAGAAGCCATAGCTTAAGCACGTCAAATTGACAAATGGTTTCCATAATCTTTTTTGTTCAACGATAATATTCAAAACCCACTGGATGTTTCCAAATAGCCAATGAAGATACCAATGTCTGCTTTAGGTTTCATCTTCAAGGTCACTCGGACCATTTGTTGGATAACAAAGTGAACCAAATACATGAAAGTACTCCACATTGGTTTTAGGCTGTGAAGAAGTTCATATGGAGTCATGTTGTACCTCATATGAATGATTGGTCGATTTGAGTAAAGCAAGCGGTGGAAATTTCTCGGCCAAAAGAAATTTTGGTAATCGAGAAAAGATAAGCATTGTGCGTGCAGCCTCGACAAGAGTACGATTACGTCATTCAACAACACCATTTTGTTGAGTTGTTCGAGTAGTCAAAAATTCATAATGAGCCTTAAGAATTGCGTTTTTGAATTCAGTGCCATTGTCTGTTCGAATCTTGTAAAATTTGGCATTTTAATTCAACTGAACTTGAGCAATAAACTTCTTTATAATCTCTGGAGTCTTATCTTTGGTGTGAAGAAAATATACCCATGTGAATCGAGAATAATCATCAATGATCACTAGAATATACTTCTTTCCGTTGATGGTTGCTACCCTCATTGGCCCACATAAGTCCATATGTAGAAATTCCAATTTAGAATGAGTGTTTGGAACCAATTTAGGTGGATGAGAATATTTCTTGCTTTTCCCTCGCTCACATCCAGAACACAAGTGATCTTTACTGTATTTGAATTTAAGAAGACCATCAAACAAATCGTTTTTGGTAATATCGTTTATGGTACCGAAGTTTGGATGTGAGAGTCTGCGATGCCATAACCATGACTTTGTTGAAGTGGCTTTGGAGATAAGACAAACAGGTGAAGAAGCAGCCATATCCAAAATGGAGATAGTATACAAATTGGATTCACGAGCTTCTGTAAGCAAATCATCTCCTTCCAGATTTCTCACATAGCATGTTTTGGAGCAAAAAGCAACTTCTAGATCATTGTAACAGAATTGTCCTACACTAAAGAGGTTGTGTCCTAGTCCTTCAATATAATATACATGACAAACAATGATATCGCCTTGTACATAATCGCCATAACCTGTGATTGCTGCAAAATGATCATTTCCAAAGCGGACTGTGCCCATGAATTTCTCACAAATTTTTTTAGCAGTGAACGATCACCAGTCATATGCTTTAAACATCAACTATCAACAATCCACAGAATGATTTGAACCACCCGCAACACATGAAGAAACCATACATGGACAAGTGGATGTTTTGGCTACCTATTTTTTAATGGGAACCGATGTATTAACAGTGTTTCTACTATTAACAACATTCAGAGTCATCTTAATATGAGACCAAACAACATCGGTTTAGCTCGTACCACTTTTGACAACCAGTTCCTTAGCTATTTGATTCCTTAATCGCGGCTCGAAACACAACAAAAATCTAACCAAGCCTCAAATCTATATAATATTGCAATGTATATATATATATATTGCACATATACGAAATTTTATCAAATCATATCATAATGGTGACCCCATTACATAATATCAATAGTACAACTCGAATGTACGCGTGTAACGATAATCGAAAGGCATATGTATACATAGCGGTCCGACGTAGAACGGATATCGTGTATATATATACACATACATATATAATTACTTTTTATACCGCACGCTTGGTATAAAGTATACAAACAAAGGCCTAGCAACAAGCACATAAAGGATCGGGAAGGATTGGGCGCGCGGATATCGGACATCGGTGAACGACTCGTGAAATTTTTTCGAAAACAGTCATAGTCCAGGTTTTGAAAAACGACCTAGTTCGCTATGACTCGTGCTCTGATACCAATCTGTAACACCCTCAAATTTACAACGCAGCAGAATACAACATTGGGGTGCTACTTCATAATATAAGCTCACGAGTCACGGTAAACTACATTCAATTTTTATTAAAAAGATCAGAGTTACAAGGTCCCAATAACTTTATAAAAACTCATTTCAAAATAATCCACAACATGTTTAAGTTTCTTTAAAAGAAAACATTTTATCATATGTGCAAAGTTCACCAAGTCCACGTCCTTCGATATCCGCATTCCATCCCATCCAAGCTAGCAAGCATATACCTGAGATAAACATGCTAAAAAGTCAACGAAAACGTTGAGTGAATTCATAGAGTTTATAAACAATCATTTTTGAACACAAGCATAGCAAAACATTTAGTTCATAGAACAATCACAACGATGCTAGAGCCACGAACCGAACCTTAACCATGTGCCCAACCTGGAGTGATAGTGCTACACACTCCCAATACTAAATACAATATGTCCACGTATGCCCTCGCAAGGAACACACGCCAGACAGGTCGTTAGGCCAAAATAGATCTATTATTATTGCATCAGCGTTCACCGGTTAACGGTGATTGACGGTTCATGAAGGAAGGGCCACAACATAACACTCATAGCAACGTTCACATAATAAAATCACCTGTGTTCGATTTTCCAAAAACAAGCATGTATCTCCCTCGCGGGTTTTCAAAACATAAAGAGAATTAAATGCGAGGCTATGAACTCACCTTGCTCGTAAGCAATAATCGAATAATCTAATAACCACGTGGCGTCAATGAACATCTTGTCGCGATCGCGAAGTTGCAATTAATCCTAACGGTAATGCTCCATTCATTTAGGGAGGTATAAGTTTTGGGGTTTTTCCGATGGATAGTTACATCGACAAGACTTACTAATAAAAAGACTAAATTTCAAATTATAAAATTTCGGTCGTTGGCCAAATAAAATAAACAAAATGATAAAACAAGTATGTAATATATATTCCGTATATACATTACATATGAAAACGGACACGTATAATTCATGTCGGGAATTATATAACCAAAGGCAAACATTCGAAAGTGCATTATTTAAGGTATATAATTCTTTGTAAGTGTTATGTATAATAAATGTGAGATATTAATTAAAATAGTATTATCCGACACGTGTTTGGAAAATTATTAAATGACTCATTACAGATTTCTTTAATAAACATATATGTACGTTTTAAGGTTAAAATTTTAAGATAAGTAATGTCTTTAAAACTTTTACAAAAGTTTTAATTAATCTTTTAGTCGTGAATTATAAAATAATATTTTATAAGTTAATAATCTATTTTCTTAACGGGTTTTTTTTTGTTTATGTAATTATAATATAATATCTTACGATTACTACTTAGTCATTTTTATCGGGTTTATATTATAATGTAAGTTTTAAGTGAAAACGCCAAGTATATAAATTCTTAGAAATTTCGGCATGACCTTGCCGTTTATACAACGTTCCCATGTATATAAAAATACATAATTTTTCCACTTTTATCAATCAATGCAACAATATTATCCTTGTATCAAAATTTATAACTATCCAAGTTACAAAAATAACAATTATAAGTAAAACCAAACGCACCCTTATATAGGGGCTGCTGACCCAAACACTCCTAATAAGTCATAAACTCAGAACCAAACACCCCTTTATGGGTTGTTATTCACAGATCCAAACACCACTATATGACATATTCACATGCATGAAAGAAGGGTTTTAAAACCCTCACAAATCTTTAATTTTTCGCTTTAATTCGCTTCCAATATATTCAAACTAACCTATAATTATTACTAAAACTATTTGATCATCCTTAAACATACATAAATCAAAAATTAACTTTATCACAATTATCCCGTGGAATCCTAATTACAAATTTAACATGCATGCTTATATATTTGTAAAACCAAATCAAAAGAGAAAATAAAAGACTTACAATTCCAATGAAAAGGAAGTAAAAGATCAAACACTAACCCTCTTGGGTTCTTCCTATAGCCGAAACCAAAACCACACCCTTTTATCAAAACCTTAACTTTTTATTACTCCAAATCTTGCAAAAACCTTTGTTTACAATCCCTTGCAACACCAATTACACTTAATTAGATTAAACCTTTCAAAATCAATAAAAAAATAAAAAAATCAAGAACTTATGAAACATGATGCATGGTGAATTTATTTGAAAATAATGATGGGGGTTAATGTAGGAATGATATAAGAGTGATTTGGAATTGATTGGGAAGATTTTGGTGATGTTTTGATGGTGTTGGTGCTATGCTCGTCGAACAGAGAAACAAGGGGAGAGGAGACGAGTTTTTTTTTACTGTTGTAGAGTTTGTGTGTGCGTTATGAAGAGTTGTAATATTTTAGGACTTTATATAGGGGATCAAATACTAGTACTAATATTTTCCATCTTTTAAAAAAATTAGAGGGGTGTTTGGTTTTATGTTTTGATGAAGCATTAATATAACATTCAAGGAAGCGTGTTGGTTTAGGTTTGGTAGGAGATTGTATATAAAATAAAAATAAAAAGGAGTGTTTGGTATGGCTTAACACATTTATGTAAATTGTATAAAATTATAAAAATATCATTTTTGACGCGGTTCGGCCAAACACAAATAAGAAGTTGAAAAATACTAAAATGAAAATAATTAAGCTATCGAAGCTAAAATATGGAATTATTGATTTTTCGATCATTAAAAATAGATAATTATTCAAGTCGTAACACACGAATAATTAAATTTGGCAATTTTTATCAGGTCGAGCAAAAAGAATAAAAATGAATTCTAATAAAAAAAATTGGCTTGGTTCAAATATTGATCTTAATTTCAAAAATGTTACACGAGCCTTTTTTTTCAACACACCTCCTAGTTCATCTAATTTAACCTTGTGTATCCACTACAAGGTGATAATCATAACCTGATCTGGATGAGGTACAAGCTCCTAAACTTCAAGACGGTCAAACTCATTGATTTTTTCTTGCATGGCTTCAATCCAGTAGGATTCCGTCAATGCTTCTTTATAATTCTTTGGTTCAACAGAAGAAAGGAAAGCATCAAAATAACAGAACATGGCTTTAGTTTATAGTTGATTTCTAGTGGAGACCGGTCTAGAAGGATCTCCAATTACATTATCAATCGAATGATCTTTGGTTCATTTACTGATGTGTTCAGGTGGTTGATTGACTGAGTGTACGTTATTTAGAATAACATCCTAAGAAGAAGATTCTTTATAACTTGGTTCTGGAAGTGAAAGACCAACGTAGGGATCACTATCCATGTGTACAACTTCAATATCATGATCTGCTTCTACAACACCAGGAGGAATGACTTGAGATAGTAATTCTTGAGGAGTTTGCGAAGTACTTGGTGATGGTGCATCTTAATCAACGGAGGTTGAGGAAAGGGTGAACGGGGTTTGGAACAGCAGGTTCTGAAGCAGCAAATTCAAGAACAGGATGATCAACAATGGGTGGAGGATTAAAAGTATTCATGCAAACAATGGTTGTGTAACATATAGTATCCCATTCATTCATTGTTGGTGGGGACCAAGGTGTTGGGGATAGGAGGATGCTGGCACGAAGTCCTGAACTAAGTGTTCTAGGAGTCATTTCATGAAGTGCGGGTCCTGAACAGCTTTGTTTAAAAACCAACGCTGTCAGCTCATCAAAGTCAACATGTATTGTTTCCATAATTCGTTTGGTATGTTGTTTTTATATTCGGTAAGCTTTCTTTGCAGGAGCATATCTAATGAAAATACCAACATCAGCTTTAGCTTTCAGCTTGCCTAGTCTACCACTGTCATTAGTTAGATTACATGTGCCACAAATACAGATGATTGCTGGTTTTTTTGTCATGCAGGAGCATATGGTGTTTTTTTCAAGAAGAAATTCTGTATTTGGCAAAGTTCGGGGTGTAACAAGCTATGGCCACTGCTTTCGCCCACAAAAATAATGGTGATTTAGCATAAATCAACATGGTGCGAGCAGCCTCTACTAAGGTCCGGTTTCGTCTTTCGACAACTCCGTTCTGTTGTGGAGTACGCGTCACGAATGTTTCATGAGAGATACCTGACATCTTCATAATGCTACGCTCGAGTGTGATTAACAATTTCTGTTCTATTTTTCTACTGCGATATTCCTTACAGTTGCATTTTGGCGAACTTGTATTTTTGCAAAAATTTGTTGATGGAACTCAGAGCTTATTCTTTCGATTCGTAAGAGCTTAACCTACGTAAACCAAGAATAATCATCAACAATTACTAGAATATACTTCTTCCTATTAGTACTTTTGACGCATATTGGCCCACAAATATCCATATGTAATAAATAAAGTTTTTCTTGGTTGGTGTCTTCAGATTTTGGTTTATGAGAGTGTTTCTTGATTATTCCCGTCGAATCGGGCATAACATAAAGTGATCTTTTGTCAACTAATTTCAGTTTAGGGGAGACCGCTATAAAAGATCCTTTGTTTTTCTCAGTTGATTAATGGTTCCAAAGTTCAAGTGAGACAAACGCCGGTGCCACAACCAAGACTTAGTCCTAGAAGCCTTTGACAAGAGACAAATTGGAGAAGACTTCATCATATCACCAATGAACAGTGTATAAAAATTAGTTCCTCGAGATCCCGTTAGTAGGTCAACACCTTCAAGATTACGAAACAAAAAATGGTGTGTTTACAAAAAAGCTACTTAAATCCAGAGTCGCAAAATTAACCAACATAAGTAATAGGATGTGTCTAAGTCCCTTAACATAGATAAACCCTATAATGGTACATTCACCTATCTGTTAATCAGCTAGTCCATTTATGTTAGCATATCATTATGAACTTGGACGAGTACCAAGAAATTTGTGGACGAAATTGGTGAGCTGAGAGCGGTTTTCGGTCATATGCTTGGAGCATCCAAAGTCCAAATACCAGAGAACAATTTGGATAACCTAAAATCGATAAAAGAAGAAGATGGAACATTGGAAATATTCAATGGATCCCCCAGTTTTGATGTGGGTTTCCGATTTGTTTAGAAATATAGATTTTTTAATCTTAGATTTGCTACTCGAACCTACAGATTTTGTTGCTTTGGGTCTCCTACTATAAACCTTAATTCCTGGAGTTTATGTAAGAGCTGATTTTACAGTGGTTTCCTTAAGAGGAACTATTTTAGTGGAGATGAACCTAAAGGGCACTTATTTCTGACTATAGTGAAAGTGTGTCCTGTAGGTTTTCATTTATAACCAATTTCAGTGTACACTTTACCCATAGGTTTCCATATTTTCTTCTTATTTTTACGCTTAGCAGGTTTATATTTAACCAACACATTCACATCATGAACATAATCAAGAACACATTTAACATGATTTGCATCAAACAAACATTCATTATAGATAGCACAAACAGATTTAGAATTCGCATTTAACATAGAGTGTATGATATCAACATTATATTCAATTTTAGAAACATGATTCTTTTTATTAGTCCTAGACTTAACGCTCCTAGATTGGTCTGCTACTTTATTTGTCTTGTTGCTACTTGATGGTCGCGAGATCCTATTGTTCTTTGTTACGTCCCTGTTGGCTTTGTCCCATAATAGCACCTAATTAGGAACAGATTATCTGTAGGGAATGCACAAAGGTTGGTTAAAGTCTTGTGTTTTGTGGGAATTAACCTGTTTTTGAGTGTTTCTTGAAGATGTGACAGGGTCATCAAATCTAACTTTCTTGTCCTTGTTCTTTGGTGTAACAGCAACTAATTTCTCACCATGTTTTGTAAAACAAGGGCATGTATTTTTAACATAGACTAACACTTCTTGAATCCTTTAAACATACTTACAAGACAAGTCTAAATTGCTATCTAGAGGACTTAATGCTCTAGCATTTTCGACTATTTCCTGAAGAGTGTCTGCATGTTCCTTAGAGTTCTTAATATAGTCTATGTGTGCATCCTTGTTTTTCAAGACTTTAGGAGCTAAAGGTTCTAAATCAAGCTTGCACATTCCTGGAGCAATAGTGGTGGCATTACGTTTTGAAACTGCAGTGTCAATCACATTCTTTCCTTTAAGTTTTCTTAATTCATTTTTTAATGCTTCATTAGCAAAAACCTTTTCTAGAATTTGAGTTTTCAAATCTGCATTTTCCATAGACTTTGAATTTAGATTAGCAATTAAAGAGTCACACTGTTCTTTTGCATGAACACGTGTCGGTTTAATTGAATCGTAAAGTTCATTGTAAGTCTTTTTCAAATGCACTTTTTCTTTATGTAACTTCTCATTTTCAAACAGTGATTTTGCCACACTATGCTCCAATTCAATGTTTATTGTTTCAATGTCATCAATGTCCTGTTTCACTCTAGCAGGATTAACATTTTCTCTTAAAGAATGAATTGTTTCCTTTAATTTGCTTATTATAGTGTCCTTTGCTTGTAGCTGACCTTTCAAATCATTTTGTTCAAAATATTCTTAAATTTCAGGATTACATTGATTATCACATGATTTGTCTTTTTGAAAAATTTCGTGATTAAGTTGCATGGTAACTTCAATAGAAATGCAATGTTGTTCAAGGTTTGTAAACCATTTTGAAAGTTCAATATAAACATCATTCTTTTTGACAAACTCAGCTTCAAGCTCCAGACACTTATTGCATATATCAACAGACTCATTGTTCTTTTTCTTAGAATCACAAATGACAACAGAAGAATTCAACACAATATTCATAATTTCTTGAGATATGATTTTATCCAAGAGTTGATCGTTTTCAATAAAAAATTGTTTTTGTTGAATTTCGCAAAATTTCTTGTCTACAGAACATTGTTCCATAGCTGCTTCCATTTGGGTGAAAATAGTTTGTACTTCAGTGATTTCATCATGAAGACCTTTGTCAAACTCTTAAAAAAATCTTTTAACTTGTTTAACCATGGAATTATTTCGGTTAGAAAAACCTTTTTGGTGTGTTCAAGCCCCACGACCCCTTAGTGATAGCATCAGGTGTGGGTTTTTTTTCCTCTACTTTTACTACAGTGTCCAAACTAGCAAGTTGAAATCGATGTTTTTTAAGACTTTATGCTACACAAACTTACTTTGGAGTTCACTAGGAACCTTCAACTTAATTGGTTTATTTGAACGTACCAGGTTTCTTGCAGAGTTTCTTATTAGACTTTGGTAACCTCAAAACATTTGCTCGCAGTCAGTTTTGTTGTAGTAACAAAAACTCATTTTTCAAATCCTCAGATAATTCATTTTAACTCAGTATTAATTAATCAGAGTAATTATTATTTTTTTTCTTTTACTTTTTTACATAATTGGGTCATTCTGTTTGGCAACATTTTAAGCGATCCTTCTTACCAGTTAAAATCATGTTCTCCTCTTCATCAACCACAGGAATAACATCATGTGTTTTACATAGCACATTACCATCATACAAGGTTGGCTTTATCCACTGAGCTCTTTTCAGATAAAAGGGATTTTGATATTCAAGAGCTTGTTTATGTATCTTATCATAAAAAATATGGTTTGGTTAACATGTGCATAGCTTGCGTAGATTGATACATCTTACAGACAATGTTTTCCAATTCTTTATTCTTGTTTTCTAAAATAAGCTCTTTGTAAATAGATTTAGATTCTATTTGTTTGAGTTCCGTTTTAAAACCATTAATGGTTGTTAATAAGGATTCCTTTTCCTTGACATGTTTAGAAAAGAGGTTTGTTTAAGTGTATCATCTCTGTATCAATGCAGCAAAATTTTATATTTTTCATCCGAATAGGTCTTCCATTTTGAATCAATAAACGTTCTTACGATCTGCTTAAATCAACATTAAATTTTTGTTCAAAGTATTTTGATTCATTCGTGATATTTTTCTAGCTCAAATAGCAGGTTTTTTTAAAAGGGTATTCATTAACAAACTTACTTTTGTTATTAGCCTTATCCCAATTATTTGCATGATTAGACATTTGTGCAAAACATGGATATTATCATGGAATTTTGTTGTGCAGAAGTATTAGTATTTTGAACAATCGCATGTTGCGTTTCTTCCAGATATTGAGAATAAGGAATGATATTACTATCACTTTTTATATCATTATCTAGATAATCGACAATAGGTGGTTGTTCAGAATGCTGCAACTCTTGCACACTTTGATTCATTATATCATTTTGAAAAGTGTCAAAGTATGGTACCTCAGAAAGAACATTTGAATCACAACTGAAGAGATTGGCCATAAGAACTGTTTTAGCTGAAGAGATATCATTGATGATATCAAATAACGTCTATTTTATAGCATCATTTATCCCATGTATTTAAAAGATTTAAAGACAAAGACTTCCGCTAACTCTGATTTAAAGCTTTCAAGATAATGCAAAAGTATGAGCATGTTGGTCAAAAACAAAAGATCGCAAGATGGCAAAGACGATAAAGACAATGACAAAGGCTCAAAGTCAAGATCGCAAAGCATGAAGGAACAAGCCTACAACAAATAACGAAGACAAAGACCAAGAACACTCGAGCTTAAACGACAAAAGCAATCTCACTGATCTCATGAAGGAGTGTCATCAATGAACTCACTTCGGGGGAGATTGTTAGCCTCAATTTTATTGAGTCAATAAAGGAAGCTCGTTCCCGTGTTCAAGACCTCACTTCGGGGGAGATTGTTAGCCTCAATTTATTGAGTCGAACAAGGAAGCTCGGTCACTCTACGATGGAGCTTCGGTCTTTAATTAGTTAATGTTGTAACAGGATAATATCGGGAATCGGGCTCGATAGATAATCTAATATTGTATATGTTTCGGGTTTAATCCCAAAACAAAACCCGAGCCCGAGTCCTAGTTAAATATCCCTCGCGTCACACATTAAATGTGTAGGGGTATATATATATATTTAGATATTTTCTTTTCAGAAAATATCTCATATATATATAGATATTTTCTTTTTAGAAGAAATCTAATTTTTCATAATATCTAGTTTTTCAATTTTCTAATATATCTTTCTCTTTTCTCTCTCAACTCTCTCTCTACTCTCTCTCTCTCTCTAAACAATCTCTTTTCTTCTCTTTTCTAGTTTCTTGCTTTGATTCGTGGTTCGGGTTATGAAGTGAAAGTGTAAATCGGGAACCTACACAAGATCATCATTACTTTAATCCCTAAGATAGATTATAATCAAGTAATAAGGATGCTTTATGCGAATGCTTTAATTGTAACAGTATTAATGTGTCAAGGTCTTATAATAAAGTCCCGCCTAAGTATAAGAATGATATGCCTCTTCGAGATAAGTAATCATTGCACTGAATAAACCAACTACCTTCTAATCGGATTAATGATGGCTAATACAGTTTTCTATCATAAGGCTCGACCGCTCTTTTATCTTATGTTAATTTGCTTGCGTGGGTTAAAGTGTTTTGAATTGATTCTAGTCACCAAACAAACCCGTGCCAGTCTCTCAGGCTGAAACCCCCTTTTACCTGTTAGAATTAGGATTAGAACTAACATAGGATTAGCATAAGTTTGAATTAGATTAGAATTAACCCAGATTAGATAAACCAAAATAAAAATAAATTAAGATATTTAACCTCGCTTTAAGTGTTCGACACCCTACTTATCATGAATCTACCACCGACCGGGTATACTGTCCGTTAAAGTGTTATTTTTGGTTAAGTCGGCAAATTATAAATTTAAAACTTGAACTATCATCAATAAACACCACACAACGACACATCAAAATCCCTCCACACTTAGCTGTTGCTTACCTTCAAGCAATCAAAGCGAAAAAATAAGATCATTTATCGTGACGTGGAAAAAATTTGGATTTTACAAGTGTTTACAAGTTTAGATAACTTTTCAGGCATTGACATATAACTAAGCACCTCACATAGGGAAATGTGTTTGATTTGTATAATTCACTCAATTCACTCAGATATGTTTTATATATTTGTGTAAAAACACTCAATTTGCACAGACATAATCTAGACAGCTACCATAGGCTTGTACTTGACACATAAACCCGACTGAAGGGCGGAACTTGATACTGATGAGGGAGCATATACTAATCTTCATGTGCCGAAACTTAGTCTTTATTTCTTTGAACAACTATATATATTTTTCTTTTTTTTCTTTTTTTTCTTTTTTTACCATAATAATAATTAAGGCTTGGCACATAATTTCTTATTTCAACATTAACTTTTACACTTAGGTATTTCAATAACTTAGCGCTAAAGGGAGTACTTGCAAGAATAGGGACTTGCAGGATTCATAACATATGATTAATCATGCTTCGGTCTAGTAAATGATGATCAAGCACAAGTTCTAGAGCTTCTAAATTACCGGCTAACTCAAATATAATTATCAACTAATAATATTGCTCCAGAAAAGGCGATAAAACCACATATAAACATCCATAATGATGGAATAGATATACATGATTGCTCACTCCTTAACTCGAACAAGCTAAAGGCATTAATTATCTTAGGTACCAAAGGTGGGTACCCGAATATTCTAAAGTCTTATAATTCTCACAATTTAGTGGACTGGGTTATGCTAGCTATAGTGTCAATCCGGTTGGATTTGCCTTACTAAGAGCATTTTTTAATTTTGAAAGCATATATATATTAAGATTTTTGTTGAAATTATCAGTTGGTAAAAATTTTGGCAGGTCAAATGGAGGGATATGATTAACTTTTCCTATTTTGCTCCCCTCCACACTTAAGTTGAACATTGCTCTTAATGTGATAACTGATAATAGAGATAAGATAGGGAAAATTAAGGAAAAATGGTACTTCCCAGGCATAGAGAAATATATAGCTGCGAGAGAGTTATCCTTGAGCTTACTTCATAATTTTCTAAATCTTTAAGCTATATTACCTGCATAAAAGTAGTCACACAAAAGGATACAAAAAAGAAAATATTTTTGTTGTTTTTTTAGAAAAATAATTAAAGGATATGAATGGAAGAATGGAGGAGGGACTCCTTCACACTTAAGTGAAGCATGGGTTACCTCTCGAGAAGCGCTTAATTTTTTTAAGAGAGTTGTTAGTTAGACTCATGCTTTTAGAGTTCATTCTTTCAAAAAGAAGGGAGTGACTGCTTCCCTTTGGTCATTATAATCTTCTTCTTCATGATATAGTTTAAGGTCGATGGCCATTAACAATAAATGTTTTCCCATCTTTTCCATAGAGTTCAACATATCCGGATGGATATTAATGTTTTACTATGTATGGTCCTAGCCAACGAGATTTGAGTTTCGGCTATTTATACTTTAAGTGAAAAAGCAGAACCTTATTTCCATGCTTGAATTCTTTTCTCATTCTTAGTTTTCTATCGTGCTAGACTTTGGTTCTTGCTTTGTATAGATGAGAGTTTTCATAGGCTTGATGTCTAAGTTTGTCTAATTCGTGTAACTGAAACATTCTTTTCTCACCAGTAGCAATGAGATATGGATTACAATTCTTCAGGGCCTAGTATGCACGGTGTTCAATTTCAAATGGTAAGTGGCAGTTTTTTCCATATATAAGTTTGTACGGTGTGGTACCGGTAGGGGTTTTGTAAGCAGTACAAAAAGCCCACAGAGCATCATCAAGTTTTTTTGACCAAACAGTAGGATTGTCTTTAACAGTCTTTTCAAGAATTCTTTTAAGGGCTCTGTTTGTATTCTCAACTTGACCACTAGTTTGAGGATGATAATATGTAGAGAAATGGTGGTTAACTCCATATTTTTTCATGGTCCTTTCCATTATTTTGTTGCAGAAGTGAGTACCTCAGTCGCTGATTAGAGCTTTAGGCATTCCAAAACGGCAAAATAGTTTCTTAAGAAGGTGATAACCACTCGGGCATCATTGGTTGGTAAAGCTTGAGCTTCGACCCATTTACATACGTAATCAACAACAATAAGAATGTATTTAAACTTATATGATTTTGGGAATGGTCCTATAAAGTCAATACCCCATACATAAAAATTTTCACATACTTGAATGTTAGTTAAGGGCATCTCATCACGTTTCGATATATTTCCCGTCTTTTGGCATGCTTCGCAAAGGCAAACTAGAGTGTGCGCTTCCTTTATGATTTTTGGCCAGTAAAATCCTGAATCTAGGACCTTTTTAGCGGCTACATTTGGTCCATAATGTCCATCGGTTGGTTTGTAGTGACTTTGATCTGAAATTGTTCAGGTTTCTGGTCTGGATACACAGCGTCTGATCATACCGTCAGAACATACTTTAAAAAGATAGGGTTCCTCCTAGAAGTAGTGTTTGAGGTCAGAGAAGAATTTGTTCTTTTGTTGGTACGTCATCCCTTTTGGTATAATATCACCTTTCAAATAGTTTGCAAAGTCTGCGAACCATGGTTCATCTTTGGTGTTGATTTCCATAAGGGTTGCTCTAGGAAATTTATCATCGACTTCACTGTCATCATTTATTTCATCATTTTCAATTCGGGACAAGTGTTCGGCCGCGACATTTTATGTTCCTTTTCTATCCTTGATTTTTATGTCAAATTCTTATAGAAGTAGTATCCAATGAATAAGACGGGGTTTTGCGTCTTGCTTTTTGAACAAATGCTTTAGAGCTGAATGATCGGTATGAACAATAGTTTTTGATAGAATAAGATAGGATCTAAAATTATCAAATGCAAAAACTACAGCCATAAGTTCATTTTTGGTTACGGTGTATTTTTGTTGATCTGGATTAAAAATTTTGCTTGCAAAGTAGATTGGGTAAAAGTTTTTACCATCTTTTTGACCTAAGACGGCTTCAATTGCGAAATCACTTGCATCACACATAAGTTCAAACGGAAGTTTCCAGTTTGGGCTTATGATCATAGGAGCACATGTGAGTTTTTTTAATAATCTGAATGCTTTTTGACATTCATCATTGAATTCGAAGGGATTATCTTTTTCAAGCAGCTTAGTTAGAGGTCAGGAAATTTTTGAGAAATCTTTTATGAACCTTTAGTAAAAATCGGCATCTCCAAGAAAACTCCTAACACCTTTGATGTTAGTAGGGGTGGAAGTTTTGAGATTACATTGATCTTTTCTTTGTCGACTTCAAGTCCTGTGCTAGACACCTTGTGTCCAAGCACAATTCCTTCTTTAACCATGAAGTGACAATTTTCCCAATTAAGGAAAAGATGAGCATCTTTACAACGCTGGAGAATTTTATCGAGGTTGTTTAGGCATTTGTCGAAAGAGTTTCCAAAGACGGAGAAATCGTCCATGAATACTTTTACTGATTCTTCGATCGTGTCATGAAAGATTGCTAACATGCACCTTTAAAATGTAGCTGGAGCATTACATAATCCGAAAGGCATTCGCCTATAAGCGTATGTACCGAAAGGACATGTGAATGTTGTTTTTTCTTGATTATTAAGATCGATAGGAATTTGAAAATATCTAGAAAAACCATCGAGGAAACATAAATATTTATTTCCTGTGAGTCTTTCTAACATTTGATCAATAAATGGCAAAGTAAAATGATCTTTTACGTTCATTGATGTAACACCCCCAAATTGGGTCGCAGCGGAATAAGGGTCCGGGGCATGTTACTTTATAGATCAATAACACAAGATATATATAGAACGACCAAAAAGTCATTTGAAAACGATACAAAGTAATTGTTACATAAGCCCGAAGCTTAACTTGTTCACTTGATCAAAATACAAAGATTTTCAACCCATAACAGATAACAAAATGAAATGCGACAAAATTTTTAATGCATGACATCCAAATCAAAACTACCAATGTATCCATCGCACCTCGTACTTATTGATCCCTTGAAAAACATTGCTTTAAAATGTCAACAATAATGTTGGTAAATTCATAGGTTTGATAAATCATAATATGCAGGACCGCAAGACTTTTCCCGTGATAATGCAACACATGCAGGCATCACAAAACTAGATTACATGTACACTAAGCTTATGACACTGAAGCTCTACAGTCTTGTTCGCATAATATTGCTACTCAGCCCGCAATGATGTTTTAACCCTAAACATCCCTGATTCGACATGCTATAACGAGTCATTGCCATGAATTCATCGAATTTAGCAAAGATTTCTTCTTCAAGAAGGGTTCCTTCGATAGAATAGAGGAGTTTACTACCTTCGTCTAGAAGAGCATCAAAATCTTCTTCTAAGATTTCATTGATGACATCGATACTGAAACATGTATCATCGTTTGAGTAAGAGTGTTTCATCGCAGAATCGATGTTAAAGATCATTCATTTAGTCCCAACTCCAAGATTGAGTTGTTTCTGTTTAACTCGAATAGCTACATCAGCAGTGTGAAGAAATGGTCGTCCCAAGATGAGAGGAACTTTGCTATCTTCTTCCATTTCGAGAATAACTAAATCGGCAAGAAAGGTAAATTTACCAATTTCAACGAGCATATTTTCAGATATTCCAACAGGGTATTGGAATGATCTGTCGGCTAATCTTACACTCATTTTGGTAGGTTTGAGAGTTTCGAGAGATAGTTTGGCATATAACGAATACGGCATAATGTTAATGATAGCACCTAGGTTGGCTAAAGCATTGTAAGAGAAAGTTTTGTTGAAATCACATGGAACTTTATTTTGGATCATCGCTGAACTTTCATCGCTTAAAAAAGCGGCAGAAATTTGTTCGATTTTGTGTTTGTTGCTTATTAGTTCCTTGAGAAACTTGCCATAATTAGGCATTCCCGCCAAGACATCGATTAGAGGTATGTCGATTCGAATGGCGCGGATTATGTCGAGAAATTTTCCGTATTGGGCTTCCATTTTCTCTTTCCTTAGACGTTGAGGATACAGGATTTTTGGTTTGTATGATTTGGGTAACGGAGTTTCTTTGGCTGGTTTGGGATCTTGAGTTTTTGGTTTTTTTATTCGTGGTGTAGGTTCTTGTCTTCGTCAATCACTATTGAATTTGTAAGGGGTTTCAGAATTTTCTTGTTGATCATTTAGGTTAACTGGTGGGTTATAGGATTTACCACTTCTTGTGAATACGGCATTCACATGCTCATTATGAGATTGCGGTGGTTGATAGGCTTTGGAATTATGTCCTTTTGGGTTTGGTTGAGTGTTGCTTGGAAGAGATCCAGAATGTTGACCAGATTGCTTATCAGCGAGTCTGTCGAACTTAGTTTCAAGGTTTTGAATGGAAGCTTGATGATTTTTGGCTACGGTTTTGAGTTGGGTTTTGAGATCCATGAATGTTTCTTTGACAAAAGCGTTGGTTAATTGCTGAGATTTCATGAAATCGTTAAATTGTTTTTGAAGGTCATAGGATTTATCATCGGTATTGGATCGGTAGTTGTCCCGGTTGTAACTATTCCGTTCGTTTAAACGCCAATTATCACGATTTGAGTCTCGGTCGCGGTAATCATTGTAAAAACGAGTCTTACAAAAAGTTTGCATGAATTTTGCCTCTTCTTCGCGAGACATGGGTATGTCATCGTCATCAAGATCGGGTTTTGTTTTTTAGCATTATATTGGAGTTCTTTGTATTGAGCGTCTATTTTCAGGGTCATGGCATCCATTCAGGCCATAATTTTGTTAGTATCAGAGTCACTGCTACCTTCATCGACGAAAGCAACGGTTTTCTTAAGAGTTTATTTGGTTTTTTGATTTTTTGCCCAGTCGAGCTTAAGTAAGACTTTATCTTCGAGAAGCTGATAAGCTTGATTTGTTGTTTTATAGAGGAAAATACCACCAGCAGCGGCATTAAGGACTTTTTGAGTTATCTCGCTGAGACCATGATATAAGATTTTGATAATATTGCCTTTGGACAGATTGTGACCATGGCAGTTTTGGAGCATTTCCTTCATACAAAGCCAAGCATCGGTTAAAGATTCGTTTTCATGTTGAGAGAAAGCTCGGATTTCTCCGATGAGTCGGTCGAAAAGAGTTGGGGGAAAGAATCGGCTAATGAAAGCGGTTCGAAGTTCATCCCAACTTTCAATAGTTCCTTCATTGAGTTCGTCCAGCCATGTTTTTTCTTCTCCAGTTAGTGTAGGGGAAACATCATTAGGCGGACAACTTCATTTTTGATATCTCAGTATTTAAACATATCGCAGATTCCGAGGAATTCGTTAAGTGGTTACCTTTAATAGCAAACTCGTTTGCGGTTTCTAGAATGGTGATTGCGGAACCGGGAGTCGGAGCGACAACACGGTCAGCAACCCACATGGGTTCATCATCCATGGGATAAAGATTTTCAAGGATAACGAGAAAGTGACGGAAGTGGTTGATGTCGAGAATTGGCGGATAGACAATTCTCGGATTTTGAGGTGGGCTGTTTCTTTGATTGAATGGAACTCTTCTGTTTCGTCGATGAAGTCTTCGATTCAGAGTACGTTCAGGTTCAGGTAACGGTTTAACAAGTTCAGAATTGGAAGAACATGTATGCATCCAAGGGAGAATTTGTTTGGGGTCAGTTTGCCAGAAAACTTTATGGCGATTTTTGAAAAGAGGGGGAGTTAAAATAATTTTCCAGAGTAGACTACAGAACAACATAAAATTCCCCAGCAGTGGCACCAAAAACTTTGATATGTTTCAAAACCTTTAAATTTATAATGACTGAAAATACCAATTTTATTATAGGGAAACACACGGGTAAAAGTATAACCCACGTATGTAGTATAATCTTGTTGATCCCAATTCAATAGATCGAATTCCTTAAGCTTGTATAAGGATTAGTTATATTAGATAAATCTAATGCAACTATAGTAGAAACTTTGTTTAAATGTATTAAAGATTATGCGGAATCTAATCTTTAATATTAAGAAGAACTATCAATGAAAAACAGTAATTTATGCACATATATTCACAAACAAAAGCTCCATTATTATTATATTCGTTACTCTCAAAGTATTGGGGTTACAAAGACCTTGAAGCTATGATATATTCTATGAAAGTATCGTAACAAATCTATGCAAAAACTATATCAAATTATGCCTAGGACATCTCTTTATAAACCAAGGAGTGCCTAAACGGCTTTCAAACTTTTCTTAAGGATGTCATATTCTTTTAAACAAATAGTTATATCAATTCTTTTACATCAAATAACTTCAATAAAGCACATAAGCTAGTACTAAACTAACTCAGCAGTACTAACTTCTTTTATAGCAGCATAATAATCTTCTGATGCATTAACTTTGTACTAATAGTAGTAACTTTTGTACTAGCAGTAGTAACTACTTAGCAGTTTTTCTTCTAAGTCTCTGAGCAGCACTAATATGCACTAGCAGTAGTAACTTTACACTAGCAGTACTAACTGTGTACTAGCAGTAGTAATTTTTTTTGAAGTTCTTGAGGAGTACTAACACAACTGAGCAGCATTAACTCTGATATGAGCAGCAATAATACTAGCAGCATTAAGAAGCTTTTTATCCCCCCTCCATAACATATCCCTAAACTTGATTATTTATCTCAAAAATCCTCAAGTTTCTCCATTTAATAGCTCCATAAGCACCAGGAGGATGCTTCCAAACACTTCATTGATTCTTAAGCTGTTTTGTGAGAAGTTTGAGGGAGCTGATACGATTTTCACTGAAATAATCAACCTGAAGCTTCTTGTTCATCATATTTGTAATTGTAGGTGGTGTAAGAGGATATCTCTTTTCTACTAGCATGTAAACTTGCACATGTTGCATCCTCAAGAAGTGTACTCCACAGGAGTCATACAGCTTCTAACTCAACACTTTGTAGTCTTTTTGATTCCTCCATACTGTATCTTCTATATGTGGTTCAAACATTATTTTCAAATCATTCCATAATACCAAATCCAAGTCTTCCACTGGTCTTGTTGACTCATATTTAGCTTTTACCAACTTATACAAAGTTTCCAAATCTTTCTTGTCAAAACTTTTAAGCATATTACTAAAGATCATTTATATTTGAGACTTTCCATCAACTTTTGTATTTGATAATGCTTTTCTTTCCTTCTTTGTGTATCTTCCAGTCAACAATCCTTGGAGACTTAACATCTAAAGGTATAGCATCAATTGTTACCTCTTCTTCATCTGGAATGATTTCCATACACTGTTTAAGCTCTGCTGTTTCTTTCTCATCATCCACCTTTTGCTTCTTTACATTCTCTCTGTTTACTATCTCTTCTCCGGCTCTCTTTGAACTACCTTCACACAAGTATGTTATGAAGTCAACAAAATGTATTCACCCTCTTGAAAGTCTGTCAAACATTTCTGAATTGAATCAAAAGATTTGTTTTCAAGTCTTTGAGCTTTCTTTCCTTCCATAATTTTTAGGTAAAGTACTTCATGATTTTCTTTGTTGAGCTTGTGTTGGTGGTTTGGTTTCTTTTCTCTTCTGTCTTTTTCTTTTTTCTTAAGGAGTTGTTGAAATAATGTAGCTTTTTCTTTAACAAACAACTCTTCTCGTTCTTGTGCTTGTAATCTTTCAGCCAATTGATAATCAACATTAATCTTTGCTTGAATATCATCCCATTGTTCAATCAAAGCAATATTAGCTTCTTTTTCTTTTTCAGCTTTCTCTCTTACAAGTCTTTCTTCTTCATCAAATTCAGCTTGTAACTTTAAAGCAACTTCTTCATCAAGCATGATTTGAACTTTCTTTTTCTAGGCTTCATAGTTCTTCTATCAGTAATTCCTTTCCCTTTGTCCATAATTGTTGAGAGAAATTGTTGGTGTAGATTTTGTTGTTGTCGATTAATTGGCTCTTGAAATAACAATCCATTTCCACCTTGGGTTTTGAAGTTTTTAATGCTTCAAGTGCTTGAGGCAAAGTAATCTCTTTAGTAGTTATTGTAACAATTGTTGCAGTAGTACTAACTTGAGCAGCATCAACTATTTCTTCAATAACATTTTCATTTTGCCTTGCAACAAATACCACTTCATCATTTAAAGCATCTACATCAAACATCTCTTTGTCAGCATCATTGTTGGGATTAAAAGCTTCTTGATGCTGATTGGAATTACTATTATTCTTATTGATGTTAATGCTGCTCAGTCAAAGTTAGTGCTGTTGGAGAATTTCAATGAAAATTATTCTAAGTGTTTAAGACTACTGGTGAAGTTACAACTGTCAGTACAAAAGTAACTACTGCTAGTACAAAAGTTACTACTGCTAGTACAAAGTTAATGCTGCTGGATGGAAGAGAAGTTTTGCTGCTAGTAAAGATGGTTAGTACTACTGAGTTAGTTAGTACTGCTTATGTGATTTGTATGAGATATTTTGGTAAAAATATGTATAAGTTATTTATTTAGAAGACTATGATTACTTAGGAAAGTATTGTAAGCCGTTTAGGACTCCTTGGTGTATAAAATGAGGTCCTAGGGCATATGGATGAATGTATCAATACCAATACACGTATCAAAACAAAACGAGTCATTCATAGAATTATCATAGCTTCAAGGTCTTTGTAACCCTAATACTTTGAGAGTATTCATATTATTTGCTTAATAATCTTGGAGCTTTTAGGTTTTGTTGAATTATATGTTCATTGTGTTTTACTATTCCATTGAAAATTCTTCTTATTAAAGATTAGATTCCGCATAATCTTTAATACATTTACATAAAGTTTCTACTATAGTTGTGTTAGATTTATCTAATATAACTAATCTGAAACAAGCTTTAAGCGAATTTGACCTATGAAGTGTTGAAGTGGGACAATCAAGTTGGTATCAGAGCTTGTTGCTTTTGAGAAACTTTGCTAGAAGATATGGATCAAGATTCTGCACACATGGTGGCTGCATCCAAAGTTCCCATGCTCAAACCGGGTGAGTTTGAGTTATGGAGGAATAGGATTGAACAATACATCCAGATGATAGACTATGCACTCTGGGAAGTCATAGAGAATGGTGCAACCTTGCCAAAACATAAATGGTAGAAGGTGTCATGAAAGTGATGCCTATTACAACTGCTAAAGAAAAGGCTACGAGAAGATTAGAAGTGAAGGCTAGAAGTACTTTAATGATGTGCATTCCCAATGAACATCAAATAAAGTTTAACTCTATAAAGGATGCTAAGCCGTTGCTGGAAGCTATTGAAAAGGGATTTGGTAGGAATGAAGCTACTAAAAAGACTCAAAGGAATATCTTAAAGCAGCAATATGAAAACTTCACTGCTTCAAGCTCAGAGATGCTTGATCAAACTTTTGATAGGCTTCAAAAGCTTGTGAATCAGTTGGATCTTTTTAGTGAAAAGCTTTCACAATAAGATGTTAATTAAAAGTTATTAAGAAGTTTGTCACCTGAGTGGAACACACATGCTGTTGTGTGGAGGAATAAAGCTGATTTGGATACAATGAGCATGGATGATCTCTACAATAACCTCAAGGTGTATGAACCAGAAGTTAAAGAGATCTCTAGCTCAAGCTCAAGCACACAGAATATGACTTTTATGTCCTCGTCTAATAACAACACTAGCAGCTCTAATAAAGTAGTTACTACTGCTAGCACTCAAGTTAATACTACTTACTCTACAAATATTGATAACTTGAGTGATGCTGTTATTTCTTCATTCTTTGCTAGTCAACTAAATAGTCCTCAACTTGCACATGAGGACTTGCAACAAATCTATCCTGATGACATAGAAGAGATGGATTTGAGATGGCAAATGGCCATGTTGACTATGAGGGCTAGAAGGTTTTTGAAGAATACAGGAAGGAAGCTTACTGTTAATGGCAATGAGACTATTGGTTTTGATAAGTCCAAAGTGGAGTGCTACAACTGCCATAAGAGGGGACATTTTGCTAGGGAGTGCAGAGCTCCAAGAAATCAAGACAACAAGAAGGAAAGCTCAAGAAGGAGTGTGCATGTGGAAACATCTACTTCCACAGCTTTGGTGTCATGTGATGGTCTTGGTGGATATGACTGGAGTGATCAGGCAGAGGAAGGGCCTAATTATGCACTCATGGCTTACTCATCTTCAAGTTCTGACTCAGAGGTATCCAATGATTCAAATTGTTCAAAATCTTATATGGAAACTGTTAAATTACTTAAATCTCAAAATGATCAACTATTAAGAGATTTAGAGAAATCTAGTTTAATGGTTTTAGGTTATAAAACAGGTTTAGAATCAGAGGAAGAAAAACTTGAATTTTATAAAAAAGAATGAGTCTGTTTATGTAGAAAACATTAATGGCTTAAAATAGGGTATTCAAGTAGGAGAAATAACTATTAGTGAGCTTAGGAAGAATCTTGAAAAACTTCAAAAAGAGAAAGATAACATTCAATTTAGTGTAGATAAATTTGAAAATGCATCTAAAAGTTTAGACAAGCTCATAGAGTGTCAGATAGTTAACAATTGCAAGAAAGGTTTAGGGTATGAAAAATATAATGCGGTTCCACCTCTTTTTACAGAAAATTTCATGCCTCCAACACTTGATTTGTCTGGTTTAGATGAGTTTGTTAATAAGCCTGTAGTTGAGAACAGAAAGTCTAATGAAGAAGGGTTTAGGGTAGTTAGGAAGTCTGATGATTCCCCAATTATTGAAGATTGGGTGTCAGCTAGTGAGGAAGAAAATGTGTCTCAAACTAAAACTGAGAAGAAAACAGTTAAGCCTAGTATTGTTAAGAAAGAGTTTGTCAATTATAAACAACAAGAAAAAACTACTAGAAAAACTATTAAACAAGTTGAGCAACATAGGCAAAACACTCACAGTCCAAGAGGCAATCAAAGAAATTGAAACAATATGATGTCTCTCAAAAACTAGGAAGCAATTTTGAGATATTTAATAAGGCTTGTTATGTGTGTGGAAGCTTTGATCATTTGCAAGTTGATTGCAATTACCATCAAAAACAGTTTCAAAATCAAAAGGATGGTAAAACCTGTTTGGAACAATACTTAAAGGGAGAATCATCAAAACTTTGCTAAAAAGACTCACCCCTGTGCTAAAAAGAACATGGTTCCAAGAGCAGTACTAATGAAGTCTGGCTTAATATCAATTAATACTGCTAGACAAAATATTTTTAAAATTCCTTCACAGGATCCTTATGTCATTTGATCTACGTCTATTTGCATATGTGGAATCTCCTATAGTCATTCTAGCCTTTGGCTTGATATTCATTTGTTATCCTATTCGACTGTTCATAATCCTTGGAGTTCTTTGATACCGTTAAGTCGTGGAAGTTTTGATATGATTATGGGAATGGACTGGTTGTCCAAGAGGAAGTTTATGATAGTGTGTCATGAGAAGGTGGTTAGGGTACCGTTGGAAGGTGATGAGATACTTCGAGTTCATGGGGAACGTACTTTGGGAGCCGCCAAAGCCCTAATGAATGCTAAGTTAGATAAAACGAAATTGAGTGATATTTCCGTCGTACGAAATTTAATTGATGTGTTTCCGGAAGATTTATCGATAACCACCACAGCGACAAGTTGAGTTCCGTATAGATTTAGTTCCTGGAGTGACGCCAATTGCGAAATCTCCATATCGTCTAGCGCCTTCGGAGATGCAAGAATTGTCTGAACAACATCAAGGGTTGCAAGACAAAGGTTTCATTTGATCTAGTCATTTTCTGTAAGGATCACCAATGTCGTTTGCTGAGAAGAGGAGCATGGAGTTCGTTTGAAG
This sequence comes from Tanacetum coccineum, assembly GCA_026074375.1. NCBI lineage: Eukaryota > Viridiplantae > Streptophyta > Magnoliopsida > Asterales > Asteraceae > Tanacetum > Tanacetum coccineum. Next base: position 62,065 of record BQNB010003507.1, on the reverse strand, counting down.
TTAGTGTTGGAATTACTGAGGAAGGAGAAGTTGTATGTTAAGGTTACTAAGAGTGAGGCAATGAAGAATTAGGAAGTACCTACGACACCGTCCGAGATATGATTACACTTAGGATTGGCAGGTTACCTACCCACGTTTCATCGCAAACTTTTCTAAGGTTGTTAAACCCCTTACTTCCCTAACTGAGAGGAATCAGAAGTATGAGTGGGGAGTAGAACGAGAAGAGTTTCCAGACTTTGAAGAATGATTTGTGTGATGCTACGATAAATCAAATGTAGTGGTTGATGCATTGAGTAGAAAGGGAGAGTGAAACTAAGACGAGTGAGAGCAATGTCCATGACTATCCAGTCAAGTGTTAAGGACAAGATACTGGTTACTTCAAGTAAGACGTCCAAGGTAGAGAACGCGCCAGTAGAAATGCTGTGTGACCTGGACTAACAGATGAAAAAAAAGAGACAGAGGATGGTTTTTACTTAACGGATTGAAATGTTTAGTGATTAGGAGTGTGAGATTCGCTACCATCCTGGTAAGGCGAATGGGGTGGCTGATGCCTTAAGTAGGAAGGCTATATGGTCTAGATCAACAGATGTAAAGGAAAGAAGATGAGAGTTTGTACGTTATGAACTGAATTTTAGGTTCTATTGTAGGAAGTGTAGATGGATGAGCTCATCATCAAGGTACATGTAAATCGGGAGCGGATAAGACTACTATAACGCTTGGAGATATGTATTGGGTAGCCACGTTGTAGAAAGTGTGTAAAGTTATCCAATGTAAGCGATTGTCAAGTTTGTTTAAGAAGGGAGGCTGCAATGTCAAAGACTTTTGGCTTGCTGCAATAACCTGAGATACTTGAGTGAAAGTGAGATAGAATCACCATGGATTTTAATCACTAAAGTTCCAAGGTCAAAGTAGCGAGTATAAGGTGAATTGGGTGATGGTCGATAGCCTGACCAAGTTAACTCAGTTTCAAGCTATACAAGAAGATTGCAAGATGTGAAATTTGCAAGGATTTATATTGATGAGATAGTACAAGGAATGAAAATTCTGGTGATGATCAACTCAGGTTGAGATGGATGATTTATTTCATGGTTTTGGCAGACGTTACAGAAAGTGTTTGAGATGTGAATGGATTTAAGTTCTGCTTGACATCCTCAAGCGGATAGACAAAGTGGATGTATGGTTCAGACTTTAGGAGATATAATGAGGGCATGTGTTATCGATTTTGGTGGTAGTTATCATTCGAGTATTCGGTGTACTCCGTTTGAAGCTTTGTATGTAAGGAAATGTAAGTCGCCTGTTCTATGGGCAGAGATCGGAGAGAGTAGTTTGATTGGACTGATTAGAAAGAGAAAACGCCTGATAAAGTGGTGTTGACAAAAGAGAAGCTCAAAGCGGCGAGAGATCATCAAAAGAGTAATACGGATAAGGGACGTAAACTGTTAGAATTTAAGGTGGGAGATTGGGTTATGTTAAAAGTGTCACCTTGGAAAGGTGTAATTCATTTTGGAAAGAAGGGTAAGTTAGCACTAAGGTATGTGGGGCCATTTCAGATTCTTGAAGGAATCGGTCCTGCAGCTTATAGGTTGAAGATACCTGAGTAGTCGAGTAGCGTGCATGGACATGTTCCTGTGTCTAATCTAAGAGTGTTTGGCAGATGCTATTTTGCATGTGCCTATTGGTAGAGATTAGTGTTACAAGACTCTTGTTTAGTCTAGCAAGAACCTATCGAGATTGGCGACTATAAGTAAAGAGGTTTAAATGTAGCGGGAAAGTGAAACTAAGGTCTTTGGCCTCGAAGCGAGGTCTTCTAAGACTCATAAACTGAGTATCTACTTTGTTCGTGAGTAAGATAGTGTTGGAAGTATTAGTTAAAGATGGTACGTAAGGGTTTCTGGTAGACCTAAGTACCCCTTAAAAGTTTTTGTGGATTTTCTTGATATATCTTTGTATCATTGCAAGAATTTCAGCCAAAGTGTGATATAAGTGAGATATTTTTGTAACTTTTATGTATTGGGTATAAAAGTGGGTATTTGTTGAAGCGTAGAAAAGTTTTGATGGTTCCGGGAGTGCCTAAACGCAATTTATCGCGAAACGTATACACTTTAGGTATCCGATAAAAATAAAATGAACAAAGTTAATAATTATCCTCAAAATAATTACTTAACACTTGCTTGATGCAAACGTTTAATCGCTTGATGCCCGTTTACATTGAACGCTAATTTTTAGCTTACGCGATTTAGCTTAACATTTATGATTTAAAGCAAATGCGTACAATACAAAAGGTACATTGTGGGTTTATCGACGTCGTCAATAACTCTAAAACACAGGGTGTTATAATTGAGTTTACGATAATCGATGCATATTTGCCAACCCGTAACGGTTCTTGTTAGGACAAGTTCATCATTTTCGTTTGTGACTACTGTAATACCACATTTCTTTGGTACACAGTGAAGAGGACTAACCTAAGGACTATCGCCAATTGGATAAATAATATCGGTATCCAAGAGTTTCACAATTTCTTTTTTAACAACTTCTTGCATGTTTAGATTTAGCCTTCTTTGTTTTTGGACTACTGGCTTTTTGTCATCCAAAAGTTGTATCTTGTGTTTACAGAATGATGGACAGATACCAAGAATGTCTATTGTTTTCCAAGCAAAGGCTTACTTATGTTTTTTGAGGACGGATACAAGTTTTCTTTTGTTTTAAGCAGAGAGTTTAGATGATATGATCACAGGAAGAAAAGATAGTTATTCCAGGAATACATATTCCAAGTTATCAGGAAGAGGTTTGAGTTCAAGATCCGTATGAGGTTCTTCAAGAGATGTCTTGATTTTATAATCGGTGTTGATGGTTATTTTCTCCAATGGTGGTTCTTCGTTGTCGGATTCAGAGTCATAGTTTTCATCAGCAGTCATCGCTATGAATTTATTGAATTCAAAAAAGATTTCTTCTTCGAGAACGGTTCCTTTGATGAAATGGAGGATTTTTCTTCCTTCGTCAAGAAGAGCATCAAAATCTTCTTCTAAAATTTCATCGATAACATCGATACTAAAACATGTATCATCGTTTAAGTAAGAGTGTTTCATTTCAGAGTCGATATTAAAGATCATCCGTTCAGTCCCAACTCCAAGATTGAGTTGTTTCTATTTAACTCGAATAAATGCATCAACAGTGTGAAGAAATGGTCGTCCCAAGATGAGGGGAACTTTGTTGTCTTCTTCCATTTCGAGAATAACAAAATTAGCAGGAAAGGAGAATTTACCAACTTCAACGAGCATATTTTCTGCTATTCCAGCAGGGTATTAGAATGATTTGTCGGCTAATCTTACACTTATTTTGGTAGGTTTAAGAGTTTCGAGAGATAGTTTCGCATATAAGGAATATGGCTTAAGGTTAATGCTGGCACCTAGGTCGGCTAAAGCATTATAGGAGAAAGTTTTGTTAAAATTACATGGAATAAGGAAACTTCCAGGATCTACGAGTTTTGGTAGAACTTTATTTTGGATCATCGCTGAACTTTCATTGCTTAGGAAAGCGGTTGAAATTTGTTCGATTTTGTGCTTGTTGCTTATGAGTTCTTTGAGAAATTTTCCATAGTTAGGCATTCCGACTAAAACGTCGACAAGAGGTACGTTGATTCGGACGGCTCGGATCATGTCGAGGAATTTTCCGTATTGGGCCTCTATTTTTTCTTTTCTAAGGCGTTGAGGATATGGAATTTTTGGTTTGTGTGGTTTGGGTAACGGTGTTTCTTTGACTGGTTTTAGAAGTTGAGTTTTTGGTTGTGGTGTAGGTTCATCGTCTTCATCATCGCTATCAAAGTTGATAGGGATTTCAGAATTGTTTTGTTGATCATTCGGGTTATCTGGTGGATCATAGGATTTACCACTTCTTCTGAATACGGCATTCACATGCTCATTATGAGATTGCGGTGGTTGGTAAGCTTTAGAGTTGCTACCTTGTGGGTTTGGTTGAGTGTTGCTTGGAAGAGATCCAGAAGGTCAACCAGATTGCTTGTCAGCGAGTCTGTCAAACTTAGTTTTGAGGTTTTGAATTGAAGCTTGATGATTTTTAGCTACTATTTTGAGTTGAGTTTTGAGGTCCATGAATATTTCTTTAACAAAAGTATTGGTTGATTGCTGAGATTTCATGAAATTGTTGAATTATTTTTAAAGATCATACGGTTTGTCATCTGTATTAGATCAGTAGTTGTCTCGGTTGTAATCATTTCGTCTGCTTGAACATCAATTATCGCTATTCAAGTCTCGGTCGCGGTAATTATTGTAAAAATGAGTCTTACGGAAAGTTTGCATGAATTTAGCTTCTTCTTTACGGGACATAGGTATGTCATCATCATCAAGATAGGGTATTGGTTGTTTAGCATGAGATTCGAGTTCTTTGTACTGAGCATCTATTTTTATGGTCATGGCATCCATTCGGGCCATAATTTTGTCAGTGTCGGTATTACTGCTACCTTCATCGGCGAAAGCAACGGTTTTCTTAAGAGATGATTTAGTTTTTTGATTTTTAGCCCAATCGAGCTTGAGTAAGACTTTATCTTTGATAAGCTAATAAGCTTGATTTGGTGTCTTATAGAGGACAATACCACCAGTTGTGGCATTTATAACTTCTTGGGTTATTTTATTGAGACCATGGTAAAAGATTTTGATAATATTGCCTTTGGACAGATTATGACCATGTCAGTTTCAGAGCATTTCCTTCATACGAAGCCAAGCATCGGTTAGAGATTCATTTTCATGTTGAGAGAAAGCACGAATTTCTCTGAGGAGTCGATCGAAAAGAGCTAGGGGAAAGAATCGGGTGATGAAAACAGTTCGAAGTTCATCCCACGTTTCAATAGTTCCTTCGTTGAGTTCGTCCAGCCATGTTTTTTGCTTCTCCAGTGAGTGATAGGGGAAACATCATTAGGCGGACAGCTTCATTCTCGGTATCTCTTTATTTAAACATATCGAAGATTCTGAGGAATTCATGAATGTGTTTATGTGGATCAGTTGTGGTTCTACCATCAAATTAGTTTCCTTTGGCGAGAGTCAAGTGGTTACCTTTAATGGCAAATTCGTTTACGGTTTCAAGAATAGTGATTGCAGAAATGGGAGTCGGAGTGACAACACGGTCGGCAGCCCTCATGGGTTCATCATCCATTGGATCGTAATTTCGAAGAATATCAAGAAAGTGACAGAAGTAATTGATGTTGAGAATTGGCGGATAGAAAATTCTCGGGTGTTGAGGTGGATTGTTTCTTTGATTGTATGGAACTCTTCTGTTTTGTCGACGAAGTCTTCGATTCAGAGTGCGTTCAGGTTCGGGTAATGGTTCAACAAGTTCAGAATTAGAAGCACGTGTATGCATCCAAATGAGAAATTGTTTGGGTCAGTTTGCCAGAAAACTATACGGCGATTTTTGAAAAAGATGGGGAGTTAAAGTGATTTTCCAGAGTTGACTATAGAACAGCTTAAAAATCCTCGGCAACTGCGCCAAAAACTTTGATGTGTTTCAAAAGCTTTAAATTTATAATGACTGAAAATACCAATTTTGATTATAGGGAAACACACAGGTAAAAGTATAACCCACATATGTAGTATAATCTTTTTAGGTAAGACCAGGTCGTCCACATGGATTTGAGTAGTATTCAAATAATTAGAAAAAAATAGACTTTAACAATTTTGTAAATAACTTTTTACCATTGATAATAAAGATGACTACTCGGATAGTTAAGAATAATTCATAAGTGTTGGAAATGATTAAGACCTTGAAAATGGAACCTTAGTTTATAAAAAGGATTTCTCGTCAGAAAATGTTTTCACAAATTAACTTGATTAACTTAAGACTTATATTTAGTTGACTAAACCAAATGTGTCACTCAAATAGTCTAGTAACTTATTATATCAAAGCTTATTTTGTTTATCAGTTTACGAAAGTAGATTTCTCGACATAGACGATAAAGATCATAGACAAATATTTAAAATCACATAGATCATAGCGGGTCTTTCGACGTATACCAATATGATTATATAATCTAAGTTGATAAGCAAAACCGATAAGATAGGATATAATAGGATTGCAACATAAGCTTGAGATTAAAGAGATCATGATCATACCAAACACTTATTCATTATCATAACATCACCAAGTAGTCATGAGAGATTTAGCCTCTCATGGCTAAGGAGTTCATAACATAACTTGATTTGATAACAAACATCATTTTTTTACTAAACTAGTATGATGTTCTACGTCGTTCTTGGTGATTTGATCTTGATTATTCAAAGGATATGGTGTTTATGCTTGGAGAATGGTTGGAAAGTGTTTAGGACTTCATAAGGGGGATAATTGTATGTATTAGTTGAAAAATGGATGAAAGGATGAATGAAAAGGATTGAAATTCGTCCTCTATTTATAGGTTGAGTAAGGGGTGAAGTGCGTCACACAAGGTAAAATGTGCAGCGTTGGTGATTAAAGGCGAAGGGAATTAAACATTTATTGAAGAAGTGCGGCGCACAAAAGAATTTGTGCGGCGTACTTAGGGTATTAATGCAATAGCATTTATCTCTTCATTTATTAAACGTCAGCTAGGAAGTGCGGTACTTATGGAGTAAATGCTGAATTTGACTAAGTCTTTTAATTCCTTTTACTTGAGGATAAGTGCGGCGCACAATTGGTAAGTGTGGCGCACATTTGCACTTTTAGCTTGAAACTTTATCTTTTCTTGTATGTTGTTTTCCCGAAGTGTATAAATACTCGATCTTTGTTGTGTTTGAGCTCGGGATGTCTTCAAGTGAACCTGCACATATTTCATGCTATTAAGTATCGAAAGTTTACGAGAAATGATAAAATATAAACAATTAACGCCACCGAAAACATGTATAATTTAGGCGTTATCAGTCGTCCATGTAGGACGCCTTCCCTAATTCTCTGACGCCGTCACCAAATAATCATGACGGCATCACTTTATGCTTGTTACTCCGTCTCCACGCTCTGTAAACAATGTTTCTTCAAGGATTTGGTGTAGGTCTATAATCTCGTCCGTTTCTTCTCCAAATGAGCCCAAGTCATGTGTATTTCCTCCAAATGCCATCCAAGTGCTAAAAACCTGAAAACAAATGATTAAGCACATAATTTGGGCATATTTGCATAATTTAAGAGGTTAAATACCCCCAAAATAGTGTATAAAATGACACCTCATCAGACCTACACCTGGTGGTAGGTCGCTAGAAGATTGAAACCTTCCATAAAAATGATGTTTTCCTTTTTTCTCTTTAATTATGTAACAAACAATAAACATGTAATGAAATAATTTGTATCTTGACAATCTGTGTGTTGTCCGGATATATGATATAATGATATTGCGTTACCTTTTTATGCTTCAATTTACATTTGTATTTATTGTTTATGTATCTTGTATTTAGTGTTTTATACTTTTGAATATATATATATGTCCTTACGGTTTGTGACGGCTTTCGTGAAAGTCTTGGGCAGTCAGTATCTCTGGTTTATTTTTTGGGTCTCTTAGCCGATGGCTCCTAGACTCATCTCGGGTGACTTTTACCTTCGGGGTATAGTTTTGTCTCTTAGCCAATGGTACTTGGACTAATCCCGGGTGACTTGCACCTTTGAGGTATAGTTTCGTCTCTTGGCCGGTGGCATTTGGACTCATCCGCAGTAGGTAGCACTATCGGGATAAAATTGGGTAGACATTGGTTACATTGATCGGTCAGAGGTAGTTGATCTCTGTCGGAACCATTAGATGTTATGTATGCGATTTGATTTTAAAAAATTGTCCTCCTTCCGAGACCGGAAGGGGACTTCATTAATAATGATAACATGGTTACATGATACAGTTTCATACATTGTTCGGAATTCTAAACACAACGAGTTCTATAAGTAACATTTTTTAAGGTTAATAGCATGCTACATCCAGGGCACCTCTTTATCCTACATTGTCTATAGCTTATAGTTGCCATTTTGATATGCTTCTGTCACCCTGTAGGGTCCTTCCCACTTTGGTCATAGTTTTCCCTGATCTTCAACGCTACTAGCTTCGTTCTTCTGGAAAATGTACCCTCTTAGCTTGAAGGATGTTGGTCTTACTTTCTGGTCATAGTACTGCTCCATCTTATATTTATACTTTGCCTCCCGAATAGCCGCCACCTCTCATCTTTCTTGCGGCAGGTCCATATTAAGACATAATTCTTCTTCATTTTCATCCTCCCTTGTCATCATCGTCCTGTGTGTAGGCATTCCTAATTCTGCTAGTATTATAGCTTCACTCTCGTATGTAAGGCTGAAAGGTGTTTCTTCATTGCTCAGCTTCAACGATGTCCGATAGGCCCAAAGTACATTCGGTAGCTCGTCGACCCACCCGACTCTGTCACTCCCCAACCTTGTTTTTATCCCTTCAATTAAGATTTTGTTGGCTGATATAGTAATTCTATATACGTAAAATATAAAATATAAAATGATGGAAAATTACCAGATTACCCTTGAGGACAAAGGTAAAAAGGAAATTCTTCAAAATATATATAATATAATATAATACGTATATTAACTGGGAAGTATGATTCCCCGGGTCGTTTCCCCAACGATTTATGAAATTGAATCCACGTTTGATGCTCGGACAATGATTTGAATTGGAAATAATAGATGATTTGATTAACTACTTTTAAAAATTAAAATAAATAAATTCTAACAATTAAGCATGAAGACAAATAACGAGAAATCAAAATTTAACTAAAAACGCAAAACGGGACCACTAAACGGAGGTCAAATACCCTAAATTTCTAAAAATAAACCTAACTTAATTTTTTTCTTTTTAAATGAACTCTATTTGACTAATAAGTAAGTTTAAAGAAAAGTAGAACAAAAACGGAGATGAAATGAGCGTTAAAACATGAAAAACGAGAACGGGGACAAATCACGTTCTTTAAAAATCAAAATTTTGCAAATTAGACTCTATGAAAGCAAAACTAATTTCCCTATGAACTTTATGATAAAAGAAAATTTTCTAGTAAAAAGATTTAAATTTTTTTGATTATTTTTCTATTTTTTATGATTTTTTTAAGTTTTTAATGAAAATAAATGTTTAAAAATACTAAACGAACTATAAAAATCCTAGAAAAATTACAGAAATTAGCTTATACTAATTGAAACCTAGGAAAATAAGCTTATAAACACAGCTTATCAAATAAGCAACGAAATAAGCTATAACAGCTAAATAAGCTAATAAGGACTAAATATGTATAAAAGATAAATTGTGCATGTGTATAACGAAAAAGACCCAAGGGCGCAGTGGTAGTGTGTGTGTTATAAACTTTGAGATTGTTGAGGTCGAGGGTTCGAGTCTTGCTCACCCCCGACTTCCACTTTCCCTTTTTTTATTTTTGAAAACTTATAAAAACAAAGTTGTTGATAAGCTGGTGCTTATCAACTTTAATAAAAGAAATTTTTTATGAAACTTAAAGAATAAGCTGTTAACAGCTTATTAGGACTGTAAACTTATTTTTCCTAAAAACTTAAAACACTTAACTGCTAACTAAGAAATAAGCACATAAGCAAACATCCATCTTAATAAGCTATTCTAAACTATGGATAAGCACTTAAAAAGAAAGATTGAAACAGAAAAAACTATGGGGAAGTGAGCTTATTACTCAAAAAGCTAATAAGACTAACTCAGCTTATGCTGAGTTAGTGCAGCCTCACTTGACTAACTTTAGGCTTAAAAACAAGCCACTAAATAGAATCTTAAGCTAATAAACTTTGCTAAACCTAAAACTAGTCCTAAGACTCTACTTAAAACAACTTTTTAAAAATATTTTGAAGCTTATTAAGACTAAGAAAAAGCTATTTGAAAAAGACAGATACAACTTAAGCTAATTTAGAAAAACTTTGATAAAAGAGAAAACTAAGTTGCAGCCCTACTTATAAGCTGTAAAATAAGAAAGTAAGACTTAACCTAGCTTATCTAGGCTAAAACTAACCCAACCACCAACTTTGAGCTTATTTGAGCTTATTCTAAGCAAAAAACAGCCTAATGCCAAACCCTCCTTTAAATCTTGATTTTCACTTTAAAAACTAAAACTAACCTTATTAAGCAGAGATAAGCTAAAACAGATTTATAACTAAGCTAATTAAGGTCAAATAAGCAAAATCAAACAGTTAATAAGCTCTAATAAGCAAAAATAAGCTAAACTACTATATTTTTTTTGTTTTTAACAATTTATGAAGAAAAATAACTAAAAATGAGATTCAAGCTAACTCTTAAACGAAATAAGCATAAACTAAGCATAATAAGTACAATTAAGCTAAGATAAGCAATAATAAGCTAGATTTAAGCAGAATTAAGCAAATAAGCAGTAAATTAAGCTAAAACAGTAATTAAGCTTGGAAATGAAAAAGAGAAAGAGTACCTTTGTCCTTTGCTTAAACAAGGACCCAGATGCTCAAAATGAGCTTATCTACAAGCTCTGGCTTATTTGGAATAAGCCAGTAAGTCCATAAGCTCTTCCAAAATAAGCTTATCATCCAAAATTAGAAGCATTGGTAATTTAGAGTGAGTTAACAGTCCAAAAGGCTTAGTTAAGCTTTTTGAGCTTAACTAAGAGCAAAGTAGCTTATTAAGAACTAAGAGCTTATTAAGAGCTTATTTAACTAAAACAATATTAAATGAAACTTTGAAATTAAAACACGAATTGAAATGAAAGCTGACTTTTATTAATGATTAAAGGATTACAATGCTTAAAAAGTAAATTACAAGAATTAAATTGACATTTAAAAGTAAATAAGCTAAAAATAAGCTATAAGCTAAAATCTACTAACTAACTAACTCCTACACTGTGATGAAGCTCTTCTATTTATAGCCAATGTAAGAGAGGAGCGTCCTTGTGGATGTGCTAGTTTGGTGAGAGGAATGAAGGATTTAGCCCTTAAGCAATGATCTCAGTCGCTCCTTTTCTCAATTCCACTATCTTTTGATCTTGGCCCTTGGATAATGATATGTAAGGGTACGGATCGCCAACGTGGCTGTTTGATGTTGACAGGTGATGTGATGGGAAGTGATTTCGTACGGACAAGGGTGCAGGGGAGTAGAGTGGGGGAGAAGGTGAATAGTAACAATGGTTTGGCGGGTAAAATTGGTTATAAAAAGGAAATGGGCTTTAGGTGTTGGATTTGTTATATAAAAAATTTAACAAGTGTTAACTTTTATTAATAGTAGTTAACACCGTTAGGGCTTTAAGGGCTTTTTATGAATTTTTATGAACTATGAGGGATTGGTTTGGGAATATTTGGAGTGTTTGACTTAAGTTGACCAAAGGTTGACTTGAGTTGACCATTCTTGACTTTTGATAGCTTTCTCCCGGCTCTTTGCGTGCTCTTCTGTTCCCGTGTTCGTGTTTGCCCGGTTTTAACCGTTTTCTTGAGATTTTTGCAATATCCTCACCTACACAATCATAAAGACAAAACAAGCAGTATTCAAGCATTTAAAGTACAATTTTGTCCTTTTAGGTTCTATTTTGATATAAAACGGATATGTGCTTTCACACATATCAAAATTATCCAAACTAAGCAATTGCATCTCCTCACGCAATATTATATGCTCTATAACCAAATACCTCAAAACTTCCCCAAACTAAATCTTTGAAAAGTACCAAAGACTTTTGTGGAGAGAGCTAAGAAATCACAAGTTATAAAACACCCTTTTTCCCACTTTTTCTAAAACTTTTTTTTATTATTATATATATTAATAATATTATTTCGACTTTTATTATTTCCATAACTGTTAGGGATCATAGAACAAGATGCATTTCGATCCGAGAATGCCCCAAAAGGATAAATTCATCGTTCCCGACTTTTTACTTATCCAAACCAAGCTTAAAACAAAATCACAGCTAAATATCAGTAAGGATGCTAACACTACTCATATTTGCAACTTGTGAACTTTTTACTCCCGACATTTATTATATCTTAAGTGAGTGTGCTATCTTGAATTTCAACCATGGATCAACTTTTTGCAACATACTATGCTTTACGTTCCACCTTAGAATAATGAGTTTAAAGGCGAGATCATCCCATGTAGCGACTTTCGTCTCGGCACATCCCAACCATACGGCTAAGTAACCAGGCTTTTGACACCCCACAGAGACTAGTATCAGGACTCACGGACCTTAGATTTCAAAAACTCTCAGGTTTCCCAGATATTCATAGCTTATAAAATAGAATAGTAAAAGTGCAAAAGCATATTTGAATTTAACAAAAAGAATTCAATTTATTAATTCACACTTAATTATTTAGATATTTATGCAATTGTAACCCTCGACCTTTTAGAAGGCTGCAACATCGGTTGTGAGCCAGCAAGATGCAGCAAACTTTTATCAGTCTCGGATCTTTATTTTACTATGGGCTTTCTTTTAGAAGACTACCACATTGGTTGTGAGCCGGCGAGAGGTAGTAAACTTTTATCAGCCCACAGCTTTTATTATTATATTTATTTTATCATCATTTTTTTATTATTTTTTTTATATATTTATTTATTTAAAGAATACTTCTTTTTGAAAAATTCAAGTATAAATTTGAACTAAACTTAAGCCCAAATACAGTAAATCAAGTAAAATAGGAATGATATCAAAGATTTATTACGAACGTAGCGCGCACTCCAAGGAATCCAGCCCAATACGCCGTATCAACCTATCTGGATACGGCGTATCGAGTATTTTTCAGCAACTATAAATAGAAGACTCAAAAACGAGTTTTCAGTGTGCAATATCATATTCTTTATACCATACTCATTAGAGACGAATTTTAGAATAGAAGATCAGTGATAAACGTCAAACGCGTGTCGTAATAATATATAGTATATCCAGTCAGATAAGACAATTACTTTAGGAAAAATAATAGTTTATCTTCTGAGTGTCGTTTCCACGGCGAGAGATAAATTGAAATTCATGATAATGTTTCGTTTGGTGCTTGAATGACAAATATTTTGGTTTTGGTTTTAAACTATTTTTATACTAAAAATTAAACTAATATTAATTCTAAGATTAAAAACTAAAAGATTATACTAAAATTGATAAAAATGACAAATATGCTTGCTAAGTGACGTGAAATGTTCCTTAAGTGCGGGCTTAGGTTTAACGAATAAAAATCCTTAGAAAACAAATTGCAAGAAATTAAATGACAAGTAAAGTAAAATGCTTTTTAAAATAAATGACAAGTATTTAAATTGCATTAAAAGTAAATGACGGTATGTAAATTGACTATTAATTTTTTAAACCTTTTTAAACCGCACTTAAATTCCAAATCACTAATCACTTAGCAAACACAAGTTAAACTACTCACTACGCATGGCAAATAAAGAATAAGCAAACATTTTATAAAATAACTAATTAAATCTACACTAATTAGTTGAAAAATGATAGAAAATGAAACCAAATTGAAGAGCCGCAAATAAACGATAACCACCCGATCTTACAAACTTAATAAACAAATAAGTTTATCACTTTTAAGCTCTACTTCACTAATTAGCAAATAAAGGTGTCAACTTTATCTACTAATTACTTTCATAAAAACTATAAAGTTAAAAACTTTATCTATTTATCAACCTTATATGACCCTTAAGCTCTGACCTTAGATGAAAAAGGATGGAATAAGAAATAAGACATAAAAAGTTAAGACAAAATAAGCTAATAAGATGAAAACTTTTTAGAAAAATAAGTTATTTTGAAAACTAATTTTTGTAAAAAATAAAACTAGATTAAATCTATATATATATAAAAAACAACTTTTGAAATAAAAACTTAGAATAAGCTAAAAAGCTATCAAGGCTTTTTCGAAGAAAGGATAAAGAATAAAAGCTTATAAATAAGCCACTTCTCAAATAAGCTACAAATACCCTTCGAAATAAGCCCTAGCTTAATAAGCTATAAGAAAAACTAGTAAAGTTTAGAACTTTATGACTAAATAAGCTAAATAATAAGCTCCAGAAGATAAAGGTCACAAGACATAATGAAATACTTCGATACGAGACTCATGACGACTTCTTTTTTAACATTCGAATCACGCTAAATCAAACAATAAGCATTTTAGTAAAAGTAAAGACAAGAAAAGAGAGAAAGATGAGATAAGCAAAAAGCTATTTAGAATTTATCCAAAAGACAATAGAGCTATAAAGAATAAAACTTTAGATATAAATCTACCCGAAACTAAGATGTTCAATCAAGTGAACTTAGATCGGGTATATTTAAAGATTTAGATCTAATAAAAATAAGTTAGATTTAAAAAGCAACAAACTTTATACTAGAAAATAAGCTAAAAAATAAAGATCTATTATTTTTAGATCTAATCCACCTGAAACTAATGTGTTTAGTCAAGTGAACTCGGATCGGGTATGATTAAGGATTAGATCTATATAAAGAAAAAAAATAAGCATTAAAAAATAATAAGCATTTCATAAACACAAACCTTAAACATCTTCATTAATAAGCTCAAAATCTTCATTACAATAAGCTAAATAAGTTATAAAAGCTTTTACAATAAGCTAAAAATTATACTATACTACTCCTAAATCTACACCTACTACTATGAAAAAAATAAATAAAAAATTAACTCCCGCAAATGAGCTGTTGCGTTCCAATTTATAGCCCAAAGTGGGCTTGGGGCATTTTCGTCTTTTCAGGCCATTCTGACGCGTTTTAGTGCAAAGATGAGGGGCATTTTCGTCATTTTGTCCCAACGCGTTATTAATACGCCAATGATTATACCTCGTAACCGCCAGTTGGATCCACCAATGAGATGCTGCCATGTGTGCTTCTAGAAACCTCGTACCAATCAACCTCGTATTGCTACAGTACCTTGTATACCTGCATAGTACCTCGTACTCCAATCATTAGAATGCCACGTGTCACCACCTGAGTGGTGCCACGTGGTGTAATTACTGTTCCGGCACCGTCACCAGACCACCAACGGACCACCACTGGACCACCAATCAATGGTGGTCAACGGTGGCAGTCAACGGTGGTGGACGACGGTCGAACGACGATCAACGGCGATGGACCACCGTCGGACCACCGATCAACGGCGGTTGACCGCCAGTCAACTGGTGGGTCATGGTCGGGTCTGGGCCGGGTCAGGTCGGGTCTTGGATCGGGGTCCGCCACGTGGCATGCCATGTGGTGCCACGTGTCAGCTGATGTGGCGTAGAGGGGATATTAACCCTCCTGCATTTCGAACCCACGACCTTTATGATAGAGTCTTAAGCAACCACAAGAAACCAACTGCGCTAGCAATGGTTTCAATAATATTATACAAAAATTAATATATAACCCTTTATTGGCCAGGTTCATTTATACTAGTATTAAAGGTTCAAACAGGGACGAAAAAGGTTCAAAATAAAAAGGTTCAAATATGAAAGGCCAGTACCGTTAGACTCGTAATTTCGTTCTCTTTCCAATGGTGTGATCGAGGAAAATTAACGACTTCGTTTCGACCTCGATAAACGTGAAAACGTCATCGAAAGTCACCCGAAAATTACCGTTTTTGCTTTGTTTTCAATCCTTTGTACCTGTAAGACATAAAAACACAATACAAACATATTTGCAACATATTTATCCATATTTTAGTGTTTTAGTTCGTTTATTAGCATTTTCTGAGGTACAAATGATGTGTGTTTTAGCACATATCAAAATTCCCCCACACTAAGCCATTGTTGGTCCCCATACGCAATGTAAATAAAACACGCCCGGAAATAAATAATTAAATCCCCTTTTAAATTATGACCTCTCACAATCAAACAAGAACAGAAATGGTTCATTAAGAAGGTTTAAAAATCATTTATTTCGAAAGCGCCCCCGTTTTAACCACTTATTCAATAAAAGATAAAAACTAAGATAACAATTAAATAAAATTATTTAAAAGGCTTTAAGAACGGGAGTTCGTCATCCTTGATTTTCACAATCCCCAAACTAAGCTTAAAACGAAATCACAGTTAAATATAAGATTAGATGCTAACACTACTCATAAATGCTAATTGTGTAAGTATAAACTTAACTTTTCGCTCCCTTATTCCTAATTTCCTCTAAGGATTTTTTTATTTTTGGTGACAAATAAATTATGTCCTTATTTAAATAAAATAACCCGGTTTAGACCACAATTAGTTTGAAATCCTTTCCTAAAGAGACGATATGGTGAGAATAAGGTCCACATTAAGGTTCTAATTTCGCATGATTTAGGGGTTATCCTTTTTATTTCATCCGCAACAACTCAACTACGAGTCCAGAGACGAAGGCTTTATTTAGATAACCCCAGAGTCAAAATTTGGCTTTATACTTATTATATTTGCAACATTATTAAACCTCGGTCCTTTAAAAGGCTGCAACATCGGTTGTGAGCCGGCAAGATGCAGCAAACATATTTCGACCTCGGTAATTTCCTCGACCTTTTAGAAGGCTGCAACATCGGTTGTGAGCCGGCAAGATGCAACAAACTTTTATCAGTCTTGGATTATTACTATGTGCTTTATTTAGAAGACTGCAACATCGGTTGTGAGCCGGCAAGATGCAGTAAACTTTTATCAGTCTTGGATTATTATTATTATTATTACCTCCACCCTTTAAACGACTGTCACATCGGTATGCGAGCCGACCATGATCCAGAAGTCTTATTTCGGCTTCGGTTTATTACATAACATTTATTATTATTAGCCAAATTTCAAGTCCTGTGGTCTTTTAACAACTGCCACATCGGTATGCGAGCCGACCATGGTCCAGGAGTCTATTTCCCCACAACATTGATTAAAAACCTCAATGAACTTACTCTCACCAAAGGAAACACGACAAGGGATCTAAACTAAGATCACAAAAACCTAAAGCAACTTTATTTTATTCAACAATTATATAGCGTTTAGTAAGCTGGTGGGAGCAAAAAGCCACAATTAACCTCTATGAGCTCTAAAGATATCCAACTAATCCACGCTTAGCATCAAACTTATATTTAACTCTATCATTTTTCGTTCTTTGCAAAATTTTAAAGTTAAGCAAACGCTAAGTCTAAAAAGCTAAGGGGAAAGCTAGAGTTTAAAACTCGATCAAATCAAAAGCTATCTAGATCTACGGGCCAACTTATTACTAACGTTTTAATATTTTCATCATCATTTTTTTTCATCATCATTTTATATATATATATCATAATAAAACAATAAAATTTTTAAAATTTTGGTTAAAACTGGGTTACGTGGGAACACAAATAAGCACAGGTATGATCACATTTCGATAGAAATCCCCCCACGCTTAGAATGGAACATTGGCCTCAATGTTCAAAAATGTCAGGTTTTACCCCCACACTTAGGAATGAAAAAGGCAAATGCAAAAATTCCAAGTGTGAAAGGGGAAACAATATATATACATGATCAGGATTGAGGATTCCAAAATAAGCAAAAGATCGAAGACCGGATGATTGGAGGATTGAAAACAAGCACGGGTCTTCATGATCTTGAGGAATCCTGCAAGCAAAAACAATACACAAACCAAAGAAAGAAGCACGCCCCCACACTTGGGCTATAAAATCACACACTTATTTATTAAGAAAATAGAAAGAAATAAAAGACATGGGTTGCCTCCCGAGAAGCGCTTGTTTTTGTGCGAGTCTCTAGCTTGACTCTCCCCGAATTCCTTTGTCCTTGGGGCAGAAACAGAAGAATAGAAAAATCACTATCGGATTTTCATATGCCACTGGCTTAAGAGAAGAAAAATGAAAAGTGGAAATGCCGGGGTCAAAAATTGTGTCTTCATTCCCGGAGGAGGGAGGAAAAGAAGAGTCCATTGGATAAGTGAAATCAGGAAGAAAAGTTCGGATAATGACATCTGAATACATCATAAGGGTGGGATGAGTGGGTAACACATTAGGCACATGAACACGAGGTTCTCCCAAAATATCTTCTATAACAACGCTAGTCAACCTACCCTAATCGGGCTCAATCCCAAAATGAAACGAATCATACTCGGGAAGAGAGTTATTAGCATGAGTAGTGGTACTGTCACTACTCGTTTCTTCCGTATTATCGCTCAATGACTCGAATTCGGGTAAAGAATTATCCGAATAAGAGAGAGAAGTATCGGACTTCTCAAAGAAAGAGTTACTATCGAGGATAGGAAATGGAGAAGTAGACTTGAGCACATAATTAGGAGTAGAGTAATCATTCAAAGATTCGTTATTAGCAATAAGACGATTAATGTTCAATAATTTCTCACAAAGAATAACGTCTTGGATTTGAAGAATATCTTCTAAATCAAACTCTTTCTCTTCTTGATCAACATCTGTTGGAACTTATTGAAAACGACTAAGTGTCGTTTCTGCTGTTAGAGATGTTCGCTTCTGCTGATAGCATTAAGTCGTTCCTGCTGGCAGTTCAAGTAGCATTCCTGCTGATTATGTTTCTGCTGGTCATGTTCTCGTTTCTGCTGACAGAGATAGAATCTGCTGATTGTTAATTATAGACGTAATTAATGTAATTAAGGAATTATATTTAGTATCTCATTAATATAGGAATGAGATAAATTAGGAAGAGATTGATGTATATCTCTTACGTAATTTTAGTTTTCTTGTTGACCAATTTAGGGTTTCTTCTCTATAAAAGAAACCTTTAGCATTAGGGGATTGCAATGGTATAGTCCTCGTCATCATCATAGCAAATGGGAATCTTCTAATATCGATCTTTAGCCGCTTGATCTTCCGCAATTCGCCTATCTTCTTCCTTCTTTTGCATATATTGACCAACCATATCACATATGGATGTCATTTGCTCCATGATCTTATTTTGAGAATTTAGAAGCTCATTTTGAGCATTGAAGATTGGATGATTGACGGTATATTGCGGGGGTTAAAATTGGTCAAAGCCGAAAGAATTAGAATCATAGCAAGAATTTTGCTCATGGATAATAGTCTTCATTCATCGGTTGACATTGAAAGTCTCTGAGGACCCCCGTAATTTTCCCAACAAAGATATTGTTGTTAAAATCATGAAAATCTTGCGGAAAATTAAAGTCTTGATTGTAACATGGTTCTGGATAGATAAACGGAACTTGAGGTGTACAATAGTGACCATAACGAGCATCGTTCCAGCAAAATTTACAAGAATACATAGGAGGTTGTGGAGGTGGGTTGAAAACGTTAGGAGAATCATCAACAAAGTTGGGTTTTGAAACGTAAGGTAATGAATTTTCTTTTTCAGAATAGCACAATTGGAATTCAAAATTTGCAAAGTTTTGTGGAGCTCATCAATGTTTTATTGCATGGTTTCCCTGATTAGAGATAATCGGGAGCTTTTATGACAATTATAAACCAAATACGAGCACCTTTCCACACAGACTTACAAGTGCAAGTCGTTGACAAAAAGATTCCATCTAACGAATCACCACACTCGTAACAACAATTATGGTTAATTTGTGGAGAACTTTGCGAGGAAATTTTTACCGGGGTCCTGTTTGACAACGAATGGCTCTCGAGGAGCATTAACAACGTTGGTATCGTCATCGGATGACTCGTAAGTGTTTAGAAGGTCTTGGTAAATTCCATTTTCATGACAAATTGTAAACCAAACTTCCTTTAATTTCTTTCGCCATAGAGCACATCCTTGACAATTTGGACCTTCAACCGGGTTTCCACACTTCACACAATCCTGAGGGGGTCGTTGAGACGAGTCGGGTGTTTTAGGAACAAGAATCTTGTCTTCAAGACCCCCTTTAGAACAACAATAGTCTGAAGTGTACAAAGCTCCACAAGACGAGCATTCTTTAATCGCATAAAGGGGATTTAAACGATAGTCGAATGACGCCATAAGAATTAAACAATATAGAGGGTTAAGAAAAGAATTAAATGGATAAGAACAAAAAGAAGATTATTTTTGGTTTTTTAGGTTTTTTAAACAATTCATTTTATTAAAGGACAAAATGAGATAAGACAACTTAAACCAATTAATCAACAAGCTTCACGGTAGCTCTTTAAAAGAAAAACGCACAAAGGAGCGGAGGAGCGGGAAAGCGCGAAGCTATTAAAAACCTTCTCCTTTCGGGTCGTAGTTCCTCGGAACAACCCTCCTTATACCCCTCTTGTAGTTTGTTAATCAATTAAAGGTGAGCCGTACCTCGCAAGTGACACAAAAGACAAGTTTTTGATCTTTGGTTCGGGAACTTATTGTGATAATGCTTCAGTTGAAAGCATTATATTGATTATGAATTGTTTATCTTTATTTAGGACAATGTTTTTATTTATTTATTTTAATTTTTTTATTATTTTTTATTATTTTTATTTTTTTTATTTTTTGATTTTTCTTGCTTTTATATACTAATAAAAGAAAATGAAAAATATTTTTGTATTTTTATATTTTTAATAAGTACGAAATTAAACTTTCCGAAGAAAGGATCTTCAAGGCACTAACTTCAAACACCACATGTAGATCGTACACCTCTCCCCGGCAACGGCGCCAAAAACTGATTCGATATAAATATATATAATAAAATATATAAAATACCAAATAGTAATAGTATAGAGAGTATCCCGTTTGATATGACAATTACTTTAGGAAAAATAATAGTCTATCTTCCGAGTGTCGTTTCCACGGCGAGAGATGATTGAAATTCATGAAAATTTTCGTTGGTGCTTGAATGACAAATATTTTGGTTTTGGTTTTAAACTATTTTTAAACTAAAAATTAAACTAATATTAATTCTAAGATTAAAAACTAAAAGATTAAACTAAAATTGATCTAAAAGATATAAATGACAAATATGCTTGCTAAGTGACGTGAAATGTTCCTTAAGTGCGGGCTTAGGTTTAATAAAACGAATGATTAAAATCCTTAGAAACAATGCAGAAATTAAATGACAAGTAAAGTAAAATGCTTTTTAAAATAAATGACAAGTATTTAAATTGCATTAAAAGTAAATGACGGTATGTAAATTGACTATTAATTTTTTAAACCTTTTTAAAACCGCACTTAAATTCCAAATCACTAATCACTTAGCACATAGCATAAACAAGATTAAACTACTCACTAAAATACTACCATGAACAAATATCAAATAAGCAAACATTTTATAAAATAACTAATTAAATCTACACTAATTAATTGAAAGAGGATAGAAAATGAAACCAAATTGAGGAGCCGCAAATAAACGATAACCACCCGATCTTACAAACTTAATAAACAAATAAGTTTATTACTTTTAAGCTCCACTTCACTAATTAGCAAATAAAAGTGTCAACTTTATTTACTAATTATTTTCATAAAAACTATAAAGATAAAAACTTTATCTATTTATCAACCTTATAAGACTCTTAAGCTCCGGCCTTAGATGTAGAAGGACGGAATAAAAAATAAGACATGAAAAGTTAAGACAAAATAAGCTAATAAGATGAAAACTTTTTAGTAAAAATAAAGCTATTTTGAAAACTAATTTTTTTGTAAAAATTAAACTAGATTAAATCTATAAAAAAACTACTTTTGAAATAAAAACTAGAATAAGCTAAAAAGCTATCAAGGCTTTTTCGAAGAAAGGATGAAGAATATAAGCTTATAAATAAGCCACTTCTCAAATAAGCTACAAGTACCCTTCGAAATAAGCCCTAGCTTAATAAGCTATAAGAAAAACTAGTAAAGTGTTATAACTTTATGACTAAATAAAGCTAAATAATACAGCCTCGGAAGATAAAGGTGCTCAAGACCTAATTAATAAGTCGAGTAGGAGAACTCATGACAAACTAACAGAGACCACATATTAGCATTCGAATCGTGCTTCATCAAACAAATAGCACTTTTGAAAAAAGTAAAGACAAGAAAAAGAAAAAGATGAGATAAGCAAAAGCAATTAAAAATTTATTCTAAAGACAATAAGCATAATACAAAGATATAAACTTAGATCTAAATCTAGCCCAAACTAAGGTGTCCATCAAGCGAACTCGGATCGGGTATATCTAAAGATTTAGATCTAAAAAAATAACTCGAATTAAAACGCAACAAACTTTAAAAAAAAGCCCTTAGAAAATAGCTTAAAATATAGATCTATATATTTTTAGATCTAATCACCCGAAACTAAGGTGTTCATCAAGTAACTCGATCGGGTATGATTAATGATTAAGATCTATATAAAGAAAAAAAAAAAAGCTCGAATAAAAAATAAGCAACGAAAAATAAGCCAAAATAAGGCACACTCGAAAAGCTCTAAATCAAAAATAATATAAAATAAGCTAGTCTAAATAAGCTATGGAAGTAGCTTATTAGAATATAAGCTTAAGAGATGGGATCCAAAAAATAAGCTATAAGCATGAGCTTATTTGGAAATAAGCAAAAGAAAAGAAAGAGTAGAAGAATAAGCATAAAGAAATAATAAGCATTTAATAAAAAACAAACCTTAAACATCTTCATTAATAAGCTCAAAATCTTTTTGATTACAATAAGCTATAAAAGCTTTTACAATAAGCTAAAAATTATACTACACTACTCCTAAATCTACAAGTTTGAAAATAAACAAATTCTCTAACACTAACTCCACCAAATGAGATGCACAACGTTTGTTTTTATAGCCTCCAAGTGGGAGGGGTATTTTCGTCCTTTTAGGTCATCCACCACTCATATTGCAAGATTTGAGGGTATTATAGTCTTTTTGCTCTCCACCAACCGCCTTATTATTGCCAATGATTGGCACGGATCCATGCACTCTGACCTCGTACCTGACACGCGCCTTCCTCGTACTGACACACGCCTTCCTCGTAATGATACACGCAGAAGGACACGTGTCACGCTTTGATTGGCCAGCCGTCGCCACCTCGTACTGCCACCTGACATGAACAGTACCTCGTATCTGCCACCTCATATGAACAGTACCTCGTACCTGCAACCTCGTACCAATCATTAGTTGTGCCACGTGTCACCACCTGAGTGGTGCCACGTGGCCTGCCAGCCGTCACTGGAGCCACCATCGGTCATCGGTGGTCAACGGTGGCCAACGACGGTCAACGGCAGCGGACCATCGTCGGACCACCGGTCAACTGTGGTTGACCGCCAGTCAACAGCAGGGTCTGGATCGGGTCATGGGCGGGGTCGGGATCGAGTCATGGGCCGGGTCGGGTCTGGGTCCGCCACGTGGTGCCACGTGTCAGCTGACGTGGCGTGGAGGGGATAAACCCTCCTGCGATTCGAACCCCCGACCGCTTGGTTAGAGTTTTAACTCTACCAATGAAAGCAACTGCGCTAGGCAGTGTTTCATTTATAATATGCAAAAATTAATATATAACCCATTATTGGCTAGGTTCAATTATACTAGTATTAAAGGTTCAAACAGTGACGAAAAATGTTCAAAATAAAAAGGGTCAAATATGAAAGGCCGGTACCGTTGGACTCGTAATTTCGTGCTCTTTCTAATGGTGTGATCGAGGAAAATTAACGACTTCGTTTTGACCTCGATATACGTTGAAAATGTAGGCGAAGTCACCGAAAAATGTAACGTTTTTGCACTTTGTTTTCTTTTACTTTGTTGACTTTAAGACATAAAAGGCACATTAAAAACATATTTGCCACATATTATCATATTTTAGTATTTTTGTCATTTATTAGGCATTTGTTTGGGTACAAATGATGTGTGTTTTGAGACATGATCACGCTAGTACTTTTTCATCTCCTCTGACAGTAAATGTTTAATGCTTTCATAGTATAATGATCCAATTGTTTTGTAGTTGAACTGTTCGATGACCATACCATTTCAGTAATACAAACATCAGACGGATCTCATATGTCATGTTCATTATCAACTTCATGCTTCAATCTAATCCATATTCGTGTCATGGATTGTAGCAACTTCAATTTCATATGGTGATAAACATCATACATTCCGCACTTAATCATCTGAGTCATTGTTGAAAATCAAGGGTGTATCGCAAGTGAGCGAAAAAATCTGTCGACCTTAACTGACTCTTATTTTTCTCTCAACTCTCCTCTGATATAGCCTTTGTCATTCTTACTGAAAAATACCTAGAAAATTATGAGTAGAACCAGCGAAGAAAGGTATACCAAAAAAATGTAGCTTCAAGTTGTTCGAGAGGAAAAGGAAATATTATATGATCGATACGCACGTATAATAGAAGTGGATACGCAGTATTAATTAGTTTGAATGAATCAGCTGTATTAGACAAATAATTAGAACGCGTATCTGATTGGAAGTCGGATTCACGTATTCAGCTCTCCGACCAGGACAGTGTATTATGACAACTTGTCAATGCGCAACATCTAAACCACAAAATAATTAAAGACAAATATACAAAATTACAGAATATACAACTAATATACAATAATCTAACATTACATCGTCTAAGGGTTAGATCTAATCTAATGATTAAAATGGGATAAAAACTTTACCAAAAATCCTTTCGACCTTTTTTTAAGAATTTATTTGACAAGTTGTTGATCCCAATATAATAGATCTTGCTTAGCTTGTATAAGCTTAAGTTGTATTGAATAAATCCAAAACAACTATGACAGAAACTTTGATTATGAATATCAAAGACTATGCGGAATCTAGGCAATGATACTAAGAAGAATTTCAATGAAACAGTAATAACAAACAGTTTACTAAACTTTCAACCTCAATATAAAACGAACACTCTTAATAACCTTGAAGCTACGAAAAACTCTATGAACTTTGATATGATTTGATACGATTTCGGTACATTAAACTCTATACACTAGGACCTCCTTTTATACACCAAGGAGTCCTAACAGGCTTACAATATTTTTCTAAGTTATCATGATCTTCTAAACAAATAACTTATATGTATCTTTTACAAAAATATCTTATATTTATCCCGTAAGTAATCTTGATAAACAATCTTCATCTTTATCCTTTCTCTTGTCTTTATCCTTTTGACAGTAGAAATTCTTCTAGCATTTGTAATCTTTCAGCAATTGTAACCAGCAGCATTAACTTTTATTCCAGCAGCACTAACAGTGTACAAGCAGTAGTAGTAACTACTTAGAATATTTTCTTCATTCTTCATCAGCAATACTAAGTTACAATAGCAGTACTAACTTTATGCTAACAGTTGTAACTTTACTCAAGCAGTACTAACATATACTAGCAGTACTAAGTTACACTAACAGTAGTAACTTTTATACTAGCAGTATTAACTGACAGTACTAACTACTTAGCATATTTTTCACTAATATCACTAATAGCACTAAGTTATGCTTAGCAGTAGTAACTCTAACCATAGCAGTCTTAACTCTAAGATCATCATGAAGTCTTTTAATCCTAACAATCCTCCCCTAAACTTGATGTTCATCTTCTAAATCTTCAAGTTTCTTGATTAAAAGCTTTTTCTTAACTAGGAGGATGCATTCAAACACTTCCAGGATTCTTGAGCTGTTTTGTCATGAGCTTAAGAAGTTGATAGCACATTTCATTCCAATGGCCAGCTTGAAGCTTCTTGTTGAGCATTTTTATGATTATTGCAGGTGTGAGAGAATATTTTTTCTCCACCAGCATAAATATATGCAGATTATGAAATCTCACAAAATGTACTCCACTTGAAGAAAATAACTTCTAAACTGTCACATTGTGTCCTTGTAGATTCCTCCATTCTTCACTTTCTAAATCTGGTTCAAACTTCACTTTCAGATCACCCCATAACACTCTTTCATATCCCTCATCTGGCCTTGATGACCCATGTTTAGCTTTAACCAACTTCCAGAGTGTTTCCAAGTCTTCTCTGTTAATAATCTAAAGCATCTTAATCATTGATGAGTACCTCCTTGAACTACCATCAGCTTTTATGATTTGAAAGTATCTTATCTTTCCTTCTTTGATGATTTTCTAGTCAACAGTGATTGGAGGCTTAGTGGCTAGAGGTATAACATCAATTGCTACCTCATCATCAGGAACTATCTCTATATGATTTTTCATCTCTGCTTCATCATCATCAATCTTTTGCTTCTTTGCCTTTTCTTGTTCTAGTTCATCACCTGCTCTCTTAGAACTGCTTTCTTGTCTGCCTTCTTGGAGCACTCTTTTACCAACTTTGTATCCATATCTATAAACATGTTTACCCTTGTCATGGCTTTATCAAATAACTTATGAATTTCATCATAGTTTTTGCTCTTCAGTTAATTTTATTTGTATCCAGCCATGTGTTTCAGATAGGTAGACATTTGACTTCTCTTCTGAGCTTTAGTGTAACACCCCCAAAATGGGCCGCAGCAGAATATGATGTTCCGGCGGTATTACTTCATAGATCAATAGCACAAGATATGAGAACGACCATTATAAGGGTCGTTTAAAAACTGATACATTGGATTTCCAAGTCCTAATCTTAGCTAAGAACCGATACACTTCACCATGTATGTTAAGGCCTAAAATACTAACACAACCCACAATAAACCCACTCCAAATATATAATTCATTTGGATCTTCAAACAAATGCAAACAAAAAAAAAAAAAAAAAAAAATAACTAAAGGATTGGAAGGAATAGGTACTCGATCTCATATGTAACAAATGTTACAAATGGACTAACTTGACTACATAACTTCGAATCTAAAAGATGACCGCATTTCTTCTTTGCACTTGAGGAAGAAGGAAATATTAGAAGATTCGCATCAACATTTAAACAGACTTAAACAAGTCTAAATGATCAAAGATTTAGATGAGATTTAGTGAGTTCTAAAGAGAGAAAGATCTGAGATGAAATTTCGTGCAAAAAAGGGTTGTGAAAATTAGTTGGATGGGTGACCCACTATTTATTGGTGATGGACAAATAGCTGTCAGAAAAAACGGCGGTCCCCAGATATATAAGGGGGCCGCCAAATAATTTAGGGGGCTGCCGACCGAATTAAGGGACCTCCTCGACAAACGCTCTTGTTTTTGTCTTTTTGTGGTGACAAACTAGCCGGTGAATGTGAACATTATTTTAGGGGGAATTGAAAGATTTGAAATTCAAAATAATTACCAAATAAAAATATTTCTTTAGAATTCAAAAACAATTTGTCTAATTAATTTTTGAGAAATTGTTTTGTTACATTTATAAAAATGTAAAGTTTAAGACAAAAACTTATTTCTTTAATTTCCCTACAAATTTAATATTGTTTGTACATACTTATGTTGATTTACGTTGGGTGTAAACCACAGGTCCGTCTTGATGCATACTTGAGACGTAGAGAGATGTTGACTACATGTATGCATTGAGATTTGTGGTTACGAGTATCTTGCGCAATTTACCGTTGTGTATTACGAGTTCATGTTGTCATCATCAAAACTATAAAGAGGACCGTATAAATTAAATATCGTTAATATATGCACTAACAATATCCTCCCTTTCTTCGATGATGACAAAAATTTGTAACTATAGCATATAGAACGTTTAAAAGTAAACTCGTTAACTCCCTTCTCCCCCTTTTGTCGAAGCAAAAAGGCATAATGTGGATTATGATTGGAGCATATAATGTTTATAAGAAGACATGAGAAGAGGGTACGTGCTCCGAGTATATATGTTGGAGGGATGAGAAGAGGATAGGTGCTCCGAGTATATAGGTTTGAGGTATGAGGAGAAGATATGAGAAATAAAGGAAAGATGATTGTGTGTTCCTTGGTTAGTTTTGAAAAGGTCATGAGAGATGAGAAGTGGAAGAGAAGAAGGTAGGTACTTCGAGTGTATAGGATGAAGGAATGAGGAAAGATAGGTGATCCAAGTATATTGGTTGGAGGAATGAGAAGACAACATGAGAAATACGGTTGAGGTGGTTTTGTGTTTCTTGGATGAGGTGAAGTATTTGGAGTATGAATGATCCCTTCATCTATTTTACAATCCCCGATACACTATTCCTATAAAGGTGAGCTTGCAATCATCACAGTGAAGTCTTCTATCATCTCGTAACCAACTCCTGATATTTACCACACTTATCTCCTAGACCCCCTTACTCATTGCGTCCCCATGATAATATCATTCATTGTATATTGACTCTAACAGATCCATGGATCAAATAAATTACCATCGATGCTCAAGAAGTTCGATGCAATTTAAATAAGTAGAACGCTTGCAAGTGCTCCCCCTTGGTGTATGCTCCCCCTTGTTTGAGGAACCAAGGAATCAAGATATTGTTGTGCTACAAAACAAAGTTAGTAGACAAGTGCACATATACATATTGCAATATATTCAGCAGGGAACTAGGGTACATGCACTTCTGGTTTTATTATTCTAAGGTATGACACTTTCGAAGAGAAGTAGAAACTAGAACATGTGTCATTATTTTAAAAAATACTAAATGATGAAATAAAAAGAATCGATACGTATGTTTACGGAGAAAGATTAGACCGACTTTTAATAAACGAGAATGAGATTCGTTTATTGATTGACATAAAAATATTATGAGAATGACCTTTAAAAGTAGACGAATGAACTTAATATCATGGCAAAATATGTCTATATTATATATATATATATCATATATTATATTTAGTTAGATTAACAATAGAAGGATAAGAAGAAACTATAACCGCATATTTGAGATGCACCGACGTAAATTAGATGCATCTCTATAATCTTATATGCATTATAATGCATCATAATGTGTTTTTTAGCTTTTAATTAGATGCATATACGTATATTAGATGCATTTCATGATTTCTCTTGTTTTTTGTTCCTCTACATGTGTCAAAATCATGAAAATCAATTTGCACCATCTACACATCAAATTAACTTTCAAAACTCAAAATGGTGCATCTAAATGAATAAAAATGCATCTAATGCAAGTCGTTGCATCTCGAATATGTGGTTTTAGTCACTTCTCACCACTTCTTATTTTAATTTACTTCTCACTGGATCCCTACTATATATATATTTTATATATATATATATATATATATATATATATACTAGTGGCTAAGAAAAAAAAAAAAAAAAGACCCCCGCCCGATGGGCGGGCATGACTTGTAATTATTGTTTACATTTTTTTGTTTGCTAAATATTGATTTTTAAAAATTGTATATTATACAAAGATTTTTTTAAGCATTGTTTTTTTTACTATGGTTTTGAAGTGTTCTCGAGCAATAAAAGAGAGACATGGATTTGAACAATTTAATTCAATAAAAAACTTGACGACCGAGACGATGATGAAACAGTTTTATTAAACCCTATGAATAATTGAAGTTGGACCACATATACGTGTACTTATATAAACCTACTTTGTGTCCATGTTATTTAGCAAACTGGAGAAACCATTTCATTTGTTGGGAACGCTTATGTGTGTGTGTGTTAGAGTCATACGTAGCATCCCAAAATAGAGGCATTTTATCTTAAGTCACGCTGCATTTAAATAAATTTAGATATGTTGTTAAACAAATATCCATGATGAAACTACTTTATATTAAAAGAATATCTATGTTTTAGAGTGTAGTAATTACTATACTGTAATTTCTATAGATATTTACTCACTTTTAAAATATTCAAATGACATATACTCCATTCTTTGATGGGATATTTTATTCTTCACTTTTTGAAGCAATTCCTAACACCCTCTTATAAGGGCTCCGTCAATCTAATGAAAAGGGCGGGTTTGGATGACCTTTACCATTTAGAGTCGAAAAATGAAAATAACTGACGAATATTCTTACGGAACTATTGACCCATTTAACCTTTTGTAAATAATAACAATTTAGGATGGAGTAAACATATGAATACAAGTTTAGTAGCTTTGACCCATTTAACCCTTTCAAATTTTAACCCATTTGCCTAGCTGTGCTTTAAGCTAAAAAATTTTATATCTAACCTGATTGACCTGTTTCCATATAAATGGATCGACATACACACGTAGAAGCTACCTTTATACCAGAAGCATGCCATCTTTCAAGAGCTTATGGAACATCATCATAAGCAACTCCTTTTATTTCATTTTTCTTAAACCCCGTTCGCCCATATATGCCCCTGAATCAGCAAATGTAGCAGCGCGGATTCCAACTTAAGTAATGTTTCCTTAAAAAACATCTTTTTTGCATACTTGCAACTGTGTTACTTATACATAAAAAATGAAATAGAAAAAAAATACATAAATTTAATTTTTGAAATAACCTTTCACATGTTATAGATATAAATTTGAAATATTACAAACATCAATACAATCATGAAATGCTATCATTTAAAAATAAAAAACGACATGTGAATGTTAAGAGGTTAACCCCATTCATAAACAAATAGTGGGACACAATTACATAAGAGTAGACCACCTTTTCCAATAAGTATCATGGCCATTATATTCATCGAACCGGAAAAAAGACTCTATTCGACTGAGATTAGTCTCTGTAATATTTCCCTTGATGTAGATGACCTGCAATACATGACATACTGCTTCCGAATGAGTTATATGTGTCTTTTAATGGTGATAAAGAACGTCAATCAAAGTGTAACTTATGAAACTGAACTCGGCCTGTCGCCTTCCTTACACAACACTTACACTTTAAAAAAATATAATCTATTACTTCTTATATACTCATACTTATGATTTTGTTATTGGGACTACATAAATGTTTAGGCAATGTCTAGTCCATAAACTTATTGGTAAAGTATTTTTTCAGCATTGACTGGTTTTCATTTCTTATCTGAAAAAAATCCAATCCAGTTTTGTTTTTGTCCTTAAAATGGACTGATCTCCTTTTAATGTCCATGTATATAACTTGATTAGGTAGTGTTTAATTGCAATGTTGAGATGATAACAAATACATGTTTTGGTGATTTCTTTGCGGAATGAATCCAAGCCAAACCATTGATACCCCATGATGTTTCTTTAAAATCAATAAAAAGTTGAAGTATAGAAAAAATATTAAACATGAGATTGTGATCTTTTAATTACATACAACCAAAGGGAGTGAATTATAGAAATGGAAATTAACCGGTGGAGCTCTTTAAAAGTCGATCATTCCGTCATAGATTTCACTTTCATGCATTCTTGGTTGACAGGACCACCAATTTCCGCCTCATACATGTTACGTTGATGACTTTGCCTTGTATAAAACAAAAAAGAATATTAAAATAAAATAGAATAGCAGATATGGTTGTTTCATTAAGGGACTTTTATATCATGTTAAACATGATCGCAAACGATCATAAAAACCCTAAAACAGATGCTAAAAGGCATACCTTCCCCTGTTGATCTGCCACAATCCTAGTAATTTCCTGGAAATAGAACGTTTTTTGTAAAAATAATAAACCAGAACATAAGGAAATTGTTCAAATATGTTGTTTTAAAGTGGAAAAGCATCATATTTCAGCAAACTAATAACGTAACCTACACAAAACTCACTTTGCATAACATCCCTGGATACCCTTAGATACAATAACGTGGATCACCCAGTATCATGTACTTACCGAGATGCAGTACCTGTTTTAATGAGAAAGATAATCCTTGTCCTGACCAAGTCATATGCAGATTTTGAATAGTATGCAGAACGTGTTAAAGGGAGTCGCTCTGAATTTCCTAAAAATACAACAAAAGTAGGAATTATAAGGACGATACAAGATTAACTTTGCAAGATTTGATTTAAAATCGAACAAAGCTTTACCAGAATTGTGGGCATCGAATGATCTGAAGCTGTAAAAGGTAAAGTACTGGAACCACATGCATTAATTAGCATATATTTACTTTTGATACACATAATATCGACCCATTCATAAGCAAATAGGCCAAAATTGCCCCAAATGATTATTCTAAAGTTAGTTGCAGGCCAACAGTTAATACTAGCTAAACCTTGTCTATTGTTAAGAACTGATAAATTACTTATGTAAAAACTAATTAAAAAATTATGTGAAAGGTCAAGATCAGTAACATTCTTTAATGCTCGGAAAACAGCAAACCGAAGTATTGGCTTAGAAAACTTGAGCTGTGTGATAGTGATTAAAGATGAGGTACTCGGGTATGAGCTCCTCATAATTGTCCATGATGAAGACACAATAAACATAGAGCTTAACGTTGTTGAGTTTCTTCTTAGTGTCAAATAGATCAAAAGGTGCCCCCTCGGGAATAAAAAGAATAGCCTTGAACTCGAGCTGGCCCTTAACTAAGAAATGTTTCACATTCAAATGCTCCTCCCAATCATTGGTGAGACTTTTGTAGAAAGCAACATACTCTTCCTTGGTGATCTCCTCGGGTTTCCTCATCCAGATTGGCTTTTGTTCCCATAGAGAGATAAGGTAGCTGATGTTAAGCCTACGCTGCTCAAGGTATCAACTTCTCCATCCAATGTGTTTGTTTTCTTTGTTATAAATAAACCTCATTCTTGCAAACATAACACATCAAATAAATACATGATTTTGACTATTTATGTTCATGAATAAGGAGTAACACTTGCGAAACTATACAGTCACAGAAAAATATGGCACTCGTCATGGCACAAAAAAGTGTAGTTATAAGTAAATAAACGTTAGTTTTGTAATACAAATCACATCATACAAATTGCCAAGACACTTTTTCTATAAAGTGGAGGTCTATGGAGGATATGTCATATATGTCTACGGGCCAAGACTTTGACCTGCTCTCGGTAATGCTCCATACATCCCAAAAACAAATAAACTTTTGAGTTGACATATGGTTAATCAACATCTTTAATTGTTGATAAACGGTCTAAAATAGCCCATAAAATGGACAAAATAAAAATAAAAGAACTATGAACCAAATATCATTTTTAAGAAAATAAAAAAGTTATATATGAATGTAGAGTTACTGAAAATAAAGCAACATTAAAATGAAAAATCGGAAGAGAAAGTGTTGCACTTATTAAAGGGGAGGACGTGTAACTACCCCGTAAAGCTACATAACAGGTAAATTAAGGAGTTGTCCCACGGTTGACAGAATGCGTCTCAAAATAAATCAATGGGTAAAAGTTACGAGAAGAGGTTAGCTAAATGGATCAAATCGGGTAACTTTGTGAGTCAGGTCAGGTTGGCCTGAGAAACTTCTTGCCTGTCAGTCATTACATTATTTCAGTCAGTCATTTTTTAAGACAAAATTATTTAGGAGACATAAAGCATAGAGTACACACACTATGGGCAACTTTCAGCCCTTCGCCATTTGACCCGCTTATTTTTAGCTATATATTTTAAGCTACTTTGGCGCGTTAGACATAAAACATGAACCAAATCAACTCATTCATAAGGGGGGTCAAATGACATTTTGTAATGGAACTTTACCTGAGCTTTGTTCAGGCCCGTAAAAGAAAACATGCCGATCTGCTTAAGTGATGAATGAGATACATATCTAGTATTATATGACGTATGAGATACATATCTGATATAAGTGACGATCTGTAGTAAACCACTTTCGATATATTTTTCAAATGGAAGCATAAAAATATATAAAATCCGTCGCCACCATTTTAATTTGGCCAACAACAATTTATAATAAAATTGCTAATTGCTACAAAATTAATATCCTTAAGGTTATAAAACTTAAAGTGTGCTTTTTCGTCACATGGGCAACTCATTGTAATCAGTTAGAACTTAACTGATGTTATATTTTTATGTTTTCCATTACATCATCTGATAACGTATGAGAAAACATGGCCTATATGCTTATTATGGATCTTACCTGAGCTATAAGTGATGTATGAGATAAATTTCTGGTTATATATATGACAGGCTTAGGTGAAATGCAACAAAGATGTAATTTTATATTTGTATGTTGCATACCTTACGCCTGCTTCGGATGCATGAGAAACGAACATTATTGCACTAACTCTTTCGGCATAGGGACCCTAAATTTTTACTATATGATTGTGTAAGGAAAGCTCCATTCCATGGGAAGCAGGGAACAGTTCTTACAAAAGATGCATCTTCATCGGATACTTCCACTTGTTAATCCCTGCATGATAACAAGAGATTATACATGTATTTCTTATCAATGCTGTTGTGAATAATAATCTTTATCCAACACTCGAAAGTCAAATATGGACCGTTTTCTAAGGAAGGATATATGATTTTTAGGACTGTTCAATCTTAATTTTGGGCGTTTTTATTATAGTTACAGGACTAACTGTTGCACACTTTGTAAATATATACAACCTTAACTACTTGATTTAAGATGCATTACTTTTAAGGAATCAAATTATTTGAAGGAGAAGTGATAACATAAAAGAAGAAAATTATTTGAAGGAGAAGTGATAAACCTTATAAGCAACATCAAAGAATGGAATATGGTTCTTCTCTTGAATGACATCAGCAATTTTCTCCCATTGTTCGGGAGTTGGATCAATGCCGGTTAGGTTGTAAGCACGGCCATAAAGAGGTATAAATGATCCTTCAGGAGCTTCCTGACAATGATAAATTTATTTTTAATTCTAGATGCTGGTATTAAAAGTAAATTATATGAAACGGAAATCCATGACAAACAGACCATTACTTTTTTATGAGAATATGGTAGCTTTATACACCAACTATCGAGATAAAAAAATATACTTTTTATGTCTCAATCATCCCAGTCAATGTCTTAGGTCCGAACTGTTTTTGGATCATAGTATCGATACTCAGACCAAGGAACTCTAGCATCATTGAAAATATTCTTAGTGATTACTTGCACGATGATTTTTTTGCAACATCTAATCACCTTTTCCTACTAAATAACTAAACAAATAAACGAATTAGTGTCTAGAATATTATACCCTAAGTTGGAGTATGATTAAGAACTTTTAGCTTTAGGGAAGTATAGCTCAATCAGTGCTGCATCAACACGAAGGGAACCCAGTGCATGATATGACCTTGAATGTCGCAACCTATAATTATATGTCTCATTATAATATGATGTTGAATACCTATTTTCACCATGACTGTGATAGTTGATAAGGCACGGATTTTTTCTACGCATTAATTAATCAAAACAGGAAAATAGTGATTATCAAAAAGAATATTTACCACTACCTTGAACAGCCTAAAACCCACACACAAGGCCTACCGCTAAGTTATGCAAATACAATAGAGCTGCAAAACCAAAGTTCTATATTAAAATTAAGAAAACCATATTTCAATTAATATAAAATTATGATAATGGGCATTTAAATTAATGTTACAACTAAAAAACTCAGTAAGTGCAAAACAACTATTCAAAATTCATGATTTATTCCTATGCTATGGAGCACAGTCTATCTATTCGCAAACAGTGTTACACTGAGAGAAATCAAAAATATTAATACTTAAACTCACGCAACGTTATAAACATTAAAATAGACTGATTTACAACCAAACAATGAATGAAAAATTATACAATGAATAACTATATGCCTGCTAATACTTAAACATATGCAAGTTATTTACAATAATTATAAATTGTAACAAATCGAATTGTAACAAATCAAAGATGTTAGGGTTTTGAGATGAAGATTTGGACGATCCTAAAGAATGATATTAGGGTTATTGAACAAGTCGAATGTGTTTAATATTTTATGATTTGAAAATTTATGTGCTTTTTAAGAATGACATATTTGTTTTTCAAACGTATATCACAAATCTCCTGGTTTGCTCCGGAGGTTAAGGTGCTTGTTTTGCGCAGACCCAAGTTCACAATCTTGCTAAGGACCAATAAATTTTTTAAAAATATTTCCGAATTTTCAGATTACTGCTTAGGTGAAACCGAGTAGAAGATTTACAAGAAAAAATAAAAATCTGAATTTTACCAAAAGAATTTTAATAAATCGAATTTTTACAAAATGAAATAAAAAAATATAAATAAAAGTGATGATATGGCTTGCATGATGACGTGCATCAAAAAATATAAAATAAAAAATTGATGACATGGATTGCATCGATGACGTGCATAAAATTGGTCAAAATGCCTCTATAATGTAGAAGATATGTAGAGAAATATACTTTAAAAGAATAAAAAGAAAAATAAGACGAGAATGGAGACGATGTGCTTTTGGATGTGAATAAATATGATTCCATAAAGCCGAAAAGTGGGAAAGGATGAGCGATACTAAAGAAGGAACATCGTTGACAGAGGTTGATAGAAAAGATGATATATTCATTTTGCACTAACAATTGAGAGCATATGATCCTAATCGAGACCATAAAGGTGGATGGATTGGGATTTAAATGGTTTGTTTGGTGTTTGTTGATTGACAATGTTGAGAACAAAGTGGGAAGTGCTAAATGAGCGGGTGGTAGTTCTTCTTGGTGGAATCATAGAGAGACTCAACAATGTGTGGACTCAATAACACTTGAA
The DNA here is from genome assembly GCA_026074375.1 of Tanacetum coccineum. Lineage (NCBI taxonomy): Eukaryota > Viridiplantae > Streptophyta > Magnoliopsida > Asterales > Asteraceae > Tanacetum > Tanacetum coccineum. The sequence continues at coordinate 25,826 of BQNB010003507.1, read as the reverse complement.
GATTTAATATCTTCTTTATGTTCTTCACTTTTTAGAAAGTGGAAAGTTTAACGAAGGAGTGACATTTGCATTACGCAATTACTTAAATATTTTGGATGAAATAATTAAGTTGTCAAGGAATATAGGAGGAATTCTAATAGTAACAAGACTATTAGAAGAGAGAAGAAACGTTTAGAAGTGAGAAGAAACGTTAGAGATGAGGAGACTTATTAGAAGTGAAACGAAATGACTAGAAGATGGGAAGGAAACGCTTTAGGAGTGAGAAGAATCATCTATGAATTTGAGACAAGACGTGATGCGAGATGTGAGGACCAAGGTTTGTATGTGAGGGGATTTATTGTGAAGTGATGGATTGTAAGTCTATCAAATGTAAGAAATGTGTTGGATAATGAGACGCATTTCATTATGAAATTCACTTGACTCTTAAAAACATAAGCAACGATGCTTATGAGTGTTAGGATATGAGGATGACCCATTGATCTATAGAGAGATATTGGGTATAGGTTTGGGTGTAGAGTAGATGTCAGCTCGTAGCAGAAGAGAGAAATGGTTTGGTAAGGGATTAATAGAAGATTATGAGCGGATATTATAGCTTGCTGTCGGCGATTTTCCCAGATATATCTGGGGCCGCCTAGAATAGTCTAGGGGGCCGCCGACGCCTACGGAGGATGTTTGGAGAAATTGACAATTTTTTTCAAAAAGAGTGACATTTTAATTTGCATTTTGCTATTAAAATTTAATGTACTTGGATGAAGTAGTTAAGTTGTCACGACATGGAATGGAACACGGACTAGAATCGAAACTAGAAGAAAAGAATCGAGAAGATTTATGAATGTGTTACGTCATTTAACGATTCACGCTTGAGAGGTAAAGAAATAATGTCGGCGATGTTATCTTCAGACGCAACCTTTTCGATGGAGATGTTTCCTTGTGGACATTGTCCTGAAGGAATTGGTGACGGATCTTCGGTGTGTTTCGTACGCGAAAATAATAATAATAATAATAAAAACAAACGAAGATAGAGACGACGAGCTTGACAATGTCAAGACGGATGGTTAACGCGTACGATAAACTATACTCCAAAAGTTATGTAGCTCTTCCTGAGCATTGCGAATGTTCATAGAACAATCACATGATGAGGTATACGATTGTCTTAAAGTTGGTAGCGGAAATAGTAGAGGAAAAAGATTAGCCATCTCTATGGTTGTAGAGGCGTGGTTGAGTGAGAAGGAAGAGGTGTGATCGAAAGATAGAGAGTGTTTTCATCAAAGAGGAAGAATGTTTTCTTCGAAGAGAAAGAATGTTTCGTCGAAGAGATAGAATGTTTTCGTCGAAGAGAAAGAAGAGCGTTTTAACTTATGTTGTTAAACGACTTAAATAGGGATTTTCGGATATGACCTTTAACGTTTGCGATCGCAAGTTAAAGATACTTGAATAGTTCGGATGAAATATTTAAGTTGTCAAACCTACTTAGAGGAGCGTTAGATTTGTATCTAACCTTTTCTTGACGAAAGAGTGGATGATTTGGAAGAAAGAAAGATGATGATCAAAGGAGTGTGTGAGTGAAGACTCTAAGGGATTTAATACCATTTTGCGACTCTTTTGATTTTTTAGATTTGTGACACGGATACGAAGAAAAAAGATATTCTAGTGTGAGAAGATATATACCTAGATGCATATTATATATAAATTTAAGCATGTACGTTTATCTAAGCATGCATCAATTAAGGAGATTTAAGACCATTCTACGACTCTTTTGACTTTTTAGATTTGTGACGCGGAATGCAAAAGGAAAATAATTATTATTGTGATGATATCTATATATAATATAATAAAGATATATATATATATATATATATATACCTCGATGCATAAGATATATAAATATAATCACGCAAGTTTATCTAAGCATGCATCAACACAATAATCAACAAGGTTAATGTGTAAAGACTTTATGACATGTAAAACTATGTTTATCATAACATAACCTACTAGTTAGTGTGCACAATTAACATGTAAGTTATGTAAAGATGACGTAACAAAACATATAATTGTTAAATATAATCATCATGTAAAACAGTTAGCATTTGCCATTAGAGCAGTTTTATTAGATAAACTAAGAAGACATTTTTTCAAAATTGCTAGAAAAAGCAAATGCTTTTTACAACAAACATGCATTCCATAGATAAGCAAATAAATTTTAAGCATAAAATAAACATGAAAGCATATAAATTGCATTACATTAGAGCACTTATCATCATGAAACTCAAAAGCACAAATGTGAGATGCAAGTAGTCGAAATGACTATGAAGAACACCTAATAAACTACTTACTAGTATGCACTCCTAATGAGATACAAAGTTATCATAGATTATCAATAGGCATATTTAGGATAGTCATTTATCAAATTATAAGAATAATATAGAACTGTCACTAGTGTTCTGAGCTATGGAGAATGAGGATTGAACAATACATCCAGATGATAGACTACTCTCTTTGGGAAGTCATAGAGAATGGTGCTACCTTGCCAAAAACACATGTAGTAGAAGGTGTTGTTCAACCAATGCCTATTACATCCGCTGAAGACAAGGCTCAGAGAAGATTAGAAGTGAAAGCCAGGATTACATTAATGACGGGCATTCCTAATGAACATCAGTTAAAGTTTAACTCTATAAAGGATGTTAAGTTGCTGCTGGAAGCTGTTGAAAAGAGATTTGGTGGAAATGCTGCAACCAAGAAGACTCAAAGAAATCTTCTAAAGCAGAAATATGAAAACTTCACTACTTCAGGCTCTGAGATGCTTGATCAAACTTTTGATAGGCTTTAAAAGCTTGTAAGTCAGTTGTAACTTTTAGGATAAAAGCTTTTACAAAAAGATGTGAATCAGAAGTTGCTAAGAAGCTTGGCACCAGAGTGGAATACACATGCTATTGTGTGGAGGAATAAATCTGAGTTAGAGACAACGAGCATGGATGATCTCTACAATAATCTCAAGGTGAATGAACCAGAAGTCAAAGGGATGTCTATCTCAACTACAACCACACAAAACACTGCTTTTGTGTCCTCTTCAAATAACAACACTAGCAGTAGTAACAACACTAGCACTACTAATAATCATGTTAATACTGCTTATGGAGTTTCAACTGCTAGCACTCAAGTTAATGCTGCAAACATTGATAACTTGAGTGATGCTGTTATCTGTTCATTTTTTGCTGGTCAATCAAATAGTCCTCAACTTGCACATGAGGACCTGCAACAAATCCATCCAGATGACATTGAAGAGATGGATTTGAGATGGCAAATGGCCATGTTGACTATGAGGGCCAGAAGATTTTTGAAGAATACTGGAAGGAAGCTTACTGTCAATACCAATGAGAACATTGGATTTGATAAGTCCAAAGTGGAGTGCTACAACTGCCACAAAATGGGACATTTTGCTAGGGAGTGCAGAGCTTCAAGGAACCAAGACTACAAGAACAAAGAAAGCTCAAGAAGGAGCATGTCTGTGGAAACACCTTCTTCCACAGCTTTGGTGTCATGTGATGGTCTTGGTGGGTATGATTGGAGTGATCAGGCAGAGGAAGGACCAAACTTTGCACTCATGGCTTACTCATCTTCAGGTTCTGACTCAGAGGTATCAAATGATTCTACTTGTTCAAAATCTTGTTTAGAATGTGTAAATCTTATTAAAACTCAATATGATCAACTATCAAAAGATTTCAAGAAATCTGAATTAATGGTTCTAGGTTATAAAGAAGGTTTAAAATTAGTAGAAAAAAGACTTGAATACTTTAAAAAAAATAAGCTTGTCTATATAGACAAGATTAATGGTTTAAAGTTTCAAACAGAAAAGGATGACATTCAGTTAACTGTAGACAAACTTGAAAATTCGTCTAAAAGTCTAAACCAGATTATAGAAAGTCAGATAATGAACAAATGCAAGACAGGTTTAGGCTATAATGTTGTTCCACCTCCCATAATAGGAAATTTCATGCCTTCAAAACCTGACTTATCTTTTATTGGCTTAGAAGAATTTGCTAATGAGCCAGTAGTTGAAACTAGAAAGTCTGATGAGATGGTGTCAGAAAGTCAGGAAAAAGATATGTCTCAAACTGAGAAGAAAACAGTTAAGCCTATGTTTATAAAGTTTGTCAAACCTAAAGAGAAAACTACTAGGGAAACTGTTAAAATATCTAAGAAACCTAGTCAAAACACACACATCCCTAGAGGAAATCAAAGAAACTGGAATAATATGATATCTCAAAAACTAGGAAGTAACTTTGAGATGTTTAATAAAGCCTGTTTTGTGTGTGGAAGTTTTTATCATTTGCAAGCTAATTGCAATTACCATCAACATCAAAGAATGGTAAAACCTGTTTGGAACAATGCTCAAATGGTGAATCAACAAAATGCTAAAAAGACTCACCCATATGCTATAAGGAACATGGTTCCAAGGGCAGTACTAACGAAATCTAGCTCTGTATCACCTAATACTACTAGATAAGTTAATACTGCTCACTCAAAACCAACAGTTAATGCTGCTAGACCACTAACACTTCCTTTTAAAACAACACATTCAACTGTTAAGAGGTCCATTCATAAGGTAACAACATTTAAAAATAGCAACATTAATCAAAGGGTTAATACTTGCAGTACTAAAATTGTTAATACTGCCAGTACTAAAAATGTTAATACTGCTAGATCAAAAGCAGTAGTTAATGTTGTTAAGGGAAGTAATGTTGTTAAGGCATCAGCTTGTTGGGTTTGGAAACCAAAGACTAAAGTTTCAGACCATGTTTCTAAACACAACAGTGCATCAATCACCATGAACAAGTTTGATTATATTTATGCACGAGGCAGATCCAAGTCAGTGATGGCTTGGGTCCTCAAAAGAAACTGATTTTCTTACTTAATGTGCAGAGTAATCCACAAATGGATTTGCAAGACAAATGAGTTATTGATAGTGGATGCTCAAGGCACATGACAGAAAACATGTCCTATCTTACAGACTATGAAGAAATAGATAGATGATATGTTGCTTTTGGAGGAAACCCTAAAGGAGGGAAAATCACAAGGAAATGTACCATTAAAACTGGTAATCTAGATTTTGAAAATGTATATTTTGTTAGAGAGTTAAAGTTTAATCTCTTTAGTGTCTCACAAATGTGTGATAAAAAGAATAGTGTTCTTTTTAATGACACTGAATGTATTGTTCTATCTCCAAACTTTAAGTTAATTGATGAAAGTCAAGTTTTACTTAGAGTGCCTAGAAAGAACAATATGTATAGTGTTGATTTAAACAACATTGTTCCCAAAGGAGGTTTAACTTGCCTCTTTGCAAAAGCCTCATATGATGAATCTAGACTTTGGCATAGAAGGTTAGGTCACTTAAAATTTAAAACCATGAATAAACTGGTTAAAAGAAAACTTGTCAGAGGTCTACCTTTAAAACTTTTTGAAAATGAACAAACTTGTGTTGCTTGTCAAAAGGGAAAGCAGCACAGAACCTCTTGTAAGTCCAAAACAGAGAACTCAATCAGTCTTCCTTTACATTTATTGCATATGGACTTGTTTGGTCCAACATTTGTAAAAAGTATCATGAAGAAAATGTATTGCCTAGTTGTCACAGATGATTATTATAGGTTTACATAGGTTTTCTTTCTAGCTACTAAGGATGAAACTAGTGGCATTCTTAAGTCCTTTATAACTGGAATAGAAAATCTATCAAATCACAAGGTCAAGATAATTAGATGTGATAATGGGACTGAGTTCAAAAACAAAGAGATGAATCAGCTTTGTGAGATGAAGGGTATTATGAGACAATTTAGTGTAGCTAGAACTCCTCAACAAAATAGAGTTGCTGAAAGGAGAAATAGAACACTGATTGAAGCTGCTAGGACTATGCTAGTTGATTCTAAATTGCCAACCACTTTTTGGGCAGAGGCAGTTAATACTGCTTACTATGTGCAAAATAGAGTATTAGTGGTCAAGCCTCATAACAAGACCCTATATGAACTCTTTAATGGTAGACCCCTAATCTTAAGTTTTATGAGACTATTTGGGTGTCCTGTTACCATTCTCAATACCATAGATCACTTAGGCAAGTTTGATGGTAAGGCCGATGAAGGTTTCTTTATTGGATACTCTTTAAACAAGAAAGCCTTTAGAGTATTCAATAGTAGAACAAGGATAGTGGAAGAAAACTTGCATATTAGGTTTTGTGAGATTACACCTAATGTTGTAGGTAGTGGACCAGATTGGCTATTTGATATTGATGCACTAACAAGAACAATGAATTATGAGCCAATTGTTATAGGAACACATTCTAATGGTTTTGCAGGTACAAAAGATACAGAATCTGTCCAAAAGTACATTTTGTTGCCAATATAGAATGCTGATCCACCATTATCTCAAAATCCTAAGAGTTCTCAAGACAATGGACTCTCACCTCCAAGAACAGAAAGTGAAAGTGAAGATCAAGAAAGGGGCAATAATGTTAGCAGTACTAACAATGGAAATACTGTTAGCAGTACTAACAATGTTAATACTGCTAGCACTAATGACGTTAATACTTCTGATAGAATTTCAAGCATTGAACCTCAAGATAATCAAGATATGCCTATTTTGGAAGAAAATATCATAGTTGACCACTCTTGTGATGAAGATGCTGGTGCAGAAGCTGACATGAACAATTTGGATACTACAATCCAAGTCAGTTCTATTCCAACTACAAGAATTAATAAAGATTATCCCATTGATCAAGTTATTGGAGATTTGCAAGCAACTACAACAACAAGACAGATGTCAAAGAATGTGGAGGAACATGGGTTTGTTGGCACTACTCTTAAACGAAGAACAAACCATAAAAACCTTCAATTCTGCTTGTTCACTTGCTTTTTATCACAAGAAGAACCCAAGAAGGTAGTTCAAGCATTAGAAGATTCAAGCTGGATAGAAGCTATACAGGATGAGCTTCTACAATTCAAGTTGCAAGAAGTTTGGGCTTTGGTAGAATTACCAAATGGAAAAAGAGCCATAGGAACTAAATGGGTCTTCAGGAACAAAAAGGATGAAAGAGGTATTGTGATTAAAAATAAAGCAAGATTGGTTGGTCAAGGGTACACACAAGAAGAAGGGATTGACTATGATGAAGTCTTTGCCCCTGTTGCAAGAATTGAAGCAATTAGGCTATTCTTAGCTTATGCTTCTTTTAAAGACTTTGTGGTGTACCAGATGGATGTAAAGAGTGCTTTTCTCTGTGGGAAGATTGAAGAAGAAGTGTATGTATGTCAACCACCAGGATTTGAAGATCCAGACTTCCCAGACAGAGTGTACAAAGTTGAGAAAGCACTATATGGACTGCATCAAGCTCCTAGAGCCTGGTATGAAACCTTGTCAACATACCTATTGAACAATGGGTTTCAGAGAGGGAAAATTGAAAAGACCTTATTCATCAAAAGGCACAAAGGTGATATTTTGCTAGTTCAAGTATATGTGGATGATATCATCTTTGGTTCAACAAAGAAGGAGCTATGTACTGAATTTGAAAATCTGATGCATGAGAAGTTTCAGATGAGTTCTATGGGTGAACTTACATTCTTCTTGGGATTACAAGTGAAGCAGAAGAATGATGGCATATTTATTAGTCAAGATAAATATGTTGCTAAAATTCTAAAGAAGTTTATTATAAGGATGTCAGGATAGCTAGCACCCCAATGGATACAGAAAAGGCTTTGCTTAAAGACTCAGATGGTGATGATGTTGATGTTCATCTTTACAGATCAATGATTGGATCATTGATGTAACTTACATCATCTAGACCTGACATTATGTTTGCAGTATGTGCATGTGCAAGATTTCAAGTCACACCCAAGGTATCACACCTACATGCTGTGAAAAGGATCTTTAGGTACCTAAAAGGCCAACCTATACTGGGCCTCTGGTATCCTAAATATTCTCCATTTGAGTTGGTGTCATATTCTGATAGTGACTATGCTGGAGCAAGCTTAGATATGAAGTCAACAACAGGAGATTGTCAGTTCCTATGGTGCAGATTGATATCATGGCAGTGCAAGAAACAAACTGTGGTTGCCACCTCCACTACTGAAGCTGAATATGTGGCTACCGCTAGTTGTTGTGGACAAGTACTTTGGATTCAGAATTAAATGTTGGATTATGGGTATAATTTTATGCACACCATGATACATATTGATAATAACAGTACTATATGCATTATTAAGAATCCTGTTGCACACTCTAAAATAAAACACATTGAGATTAAACATCATTTTATAAGAGACTGCAATGATAAAAAGTTAATTCAAGTTGTTAAGATACACACAGATAACAATTTTGCAGACTTACTTACAAAAGCTTTAGATGTTGGAAGATTTAAATACTTGATTGCAAGTATTGGAATGCTAAATCTCTAACAACCTTAATCTCTATGTGTCTTTGTAAAGTGTGTAAAGGATTAGTACTGTTAGTTGTATCAATTAGTACTGCTAAGTATAACTGGTACTACTAGTTATATTTAAAACTGCTTGTTAATACTGTTGGTTATACTTAAAACTGCTAGTTATAATTAGTACTGTTAGTTGTATAAACTAAGTACTGCTAAGTATAACTAAGTACTGCTAGTTAAAACTGCTAGTTTTAATTAGTACTGGCAAGAAGAAAATACATTTGGTTTGTGTTTTCTTGGTTCTGGACTAACATTTGCAGGCTAAGCATATTGAGTACTTAATGTTAAAAGCTTTACCTTTGAAGTATGGTTTGAGGGGAGGCAAAATTGTGTCAATATGCAGTCAAGCATGGATGACGGGATATATGTTATCAAAAGAGGTCGGGACACTAAGATACCTCAGTCTGGTGGCCCCCTATAAAAGTTGGTTATGAGGCTGTCCATAAGGAGTTGGGTGACATAATGAAAATGGCTGCCACTACTGCTTCTAGCTTAGGAGCAGAGCGGGACAGTGGTAACTTAAAGTAAGACCCAATTCATGGCAACACTTAATGAGCCAAGTCCTTAGGGAAATGGTTCAGGTAGTGGTCCCATGTGCCACTTTACCACATTGGGGATGTAGATACTCAAACTAGGTTTGAGGCTGCATCTAAAAGTCCAATGACCCACCTTTCTCAAGAGGTTACACACTTGGAAGTGGGTAGGACAACATGGAACTAATGGAATTGATGGAATTTGTGTAAGCAAAAATAATAGAGAGAATAGGTGAGCCAAAAACAAAAAGAGAGATGTGGGATAAAACAGAAAGAGTGAGTGTGTGAGAAAAAGGATTGAGAGATAAAGTGAGCTGAAAAACAGAAAGAAAGCTTGTGAGAATCTAAGTTTATGATGGGAATGCTAGTTGGAAAAGAATTGGTATTAATACTGCTTGGCACAAACTTAATACTGCCAGTATTAAGTTAGTACTGCCAGACATATTATAATATTGCTGGGTGGAATTAGTACTGCTAGGCTTAAAGTTAGTACTGTTAGGCTAAACTTAGTACTGCTGGATGACCGTTAGTACTGTTTGAGTCATAACAAAATTTCTTTGACTAATTATAGCCGTTGTGAAATTCCGCCAACAATATAGCTTCTAGGGTTTGACTAATTGGAGAATTCATGATCTTTCTATATTATCATAAGAATTCTTCAAGATAAGTTCAAATCTTTTCAGTCGGTCCAATAAACAATCTTTCAAACTCTCTCATATCTCAATTCACTCTACCAAACACTTATACTCTCTCTCACGACCATATCCCATCACCTTAATTAACCTTTTACTCAATCACATGGCTAATTTAGAGTTCTACGACAAGCATAACATGGTAGCTTACTTAGACAAGACAGAAGGAAGTGAGGATTTTCATCAAATCATTGATTTCCTCTCTACAAGTCACATACATTATGCTCTAACAGAGAATCCAAAGATATATGTTTCATTCATCAAACAATTTTGGAGCACAGCTACTGCTAGCACAAATGCTCATGGAAAAGTAGAACTCACTGCTAGCATAGATGGACAAGTCAAGACAATTACTGAGGCATCTCTTAGAAGACATCTCAAATTGGAGGAATCAGAAGGTCAAAATTCTTTACCCAATTCAGAGATACTTGAGCAATTGGCTCTTATGGGGTATGTGTCTGACACTGACAAACTCACTTTTCAAAAGGGTAACTTTTCACCTCAGTGGAGGTTTTTAATTCATACAGTCCTACATTGTTTAAGCCCAAAGAAAACCTCATGGGAGCAGTTTAGTAGCAATATAGCTACTGCTATCATATGCCTGGCAACAAACAAAACTTTTAACTTTTCAAAATTCATTTTTGAGGCCATGGTTAAGAATTTGGATAACCCCCATAAGTTTTTGATGTATCCTAGATTTATCCAAATATGTTTGAACAAGCAAAAGAGACTCCTTTAAATCCACACAAGAACCTATCCTACACCTAGCCTCACACAGAAAGTATTCAACAATATGAAGAGACCTTCAAAGGGATACTCTGGGGTAGTGACACCTTTATTTGATTCAATGCTAAATCTACCTCAGGGTGAAGCACCATCCATGTCTCCTTCAAGAATAACATCTTCACCATCCCAATCTTCTCAACCATCATCACCTTCACCACAACCCTCACCTACTGCAGAGGAGACTACCCCGACACCCCATGAATCACCTCTTCAAAGTGTTCACTCACTTGGACGTGATGAGGGTAGCTTATCACTACATGAATTGACGGTATTATGTACCACTCTATCTAACAAAGTTGCAAGATTGGAATCTGAACTGAAACACACCAAGGAGACATACAATGCTGCTTTTACAAAGTTGATCAAAAAGGTAAAGAGATTAGAGCAGACTATCAAGACAAGCACATCCAGGAGAAGAGCTAGGATTGTTCTTTCAGAAGAAGAAGAAGCTACAGAGGATTCTTCCAAATAGGGGAGGAAGATCTTTGAAATTGATGAAGATCCAAACATCTCCTTGGTGCAAGATGAAGGAATGACTTGGGATCAAGAGAAAGCTAGTGATGATACCGAGCTTGTGTTACAAGAAGATGCACCTACTGAGCTTGTAGAAGATCAAGGCATTGGTGAAAAAGGTCAACTAGTACTAATATCAGAGTTAGTACTACTAGTGCAACTCATGTTAGTACTGCTGGTACCAGAGTTAGTACTGCTAGTGCAACTCAGGTTAGTACTGCTGGAAGAATTATACACACAAGAAGGGGTACAGAGACGAGGAAAGACAAAGGAAAAGCAATAATGACAGAACCTAAGCCACCAAAGAAGTTAAAGAAAAGCGTTCAAGTTCAAATCAGTCTTGATTAAGAATTAGCTCAAAGGTTTCATGAAGAAGAACAGGCAAGATTCGAGGCTGAGCAAGAACTGATCAGATTACAACAGGAACAACAAAAGAAATCTGATTTTGAAACAGCATTGGAATTGGAAAAGCAGCTGGATAAAAGAGAAGAAGTTGTTGATAAAGCACAGAAAATTGATTGGAATGATCCAAGTGTGTTAAGGTATCATGCTCTTAAGAATAAACCAGTCTCTATTACTCAAGCAAGGAAAAACATGATTACATACTTGAAGAATCATGGAGGGTACACCATGCAATACTTCAAGGGAATGAGCTATGATGACATAAGGCCTATATTTGAAAAGGTATAGGATCAAATTCATGATTTTAGACCTATGGATTCTGAGTTAGAAGTTCAGAGAAAAGGTCAAGAAGTTCAAAAGGAACATGTTGAAGAAGAAATAGTTTAGCAAGAAGATGTTGTAACAGAGCAAGTTGAGATGGAAAGCTCCAAGAAAGCTAAAGGATGTTTGAAAAGAAATACTTCAGAAGAAAGAATGGACATCACAAAGAAGCAAAGGATAGATAATCAAGATCAACAGGAAGAAGACATCATCAAGTATATGGAAATTGTTCCTGTTGAAGAAATAACAATTGATGTTATACCATTGGCTACAAAACCTCCAGTGATTGTTGATGTGGAAATCATTAGTGAAGGAAAGATCAGTTCTTATCATATTATAAGAGCTGATGGAAACTCAAAAATATACACTACATTGACTCTTTTGCTTCAGGATATTGATAGAGAAGATTTAAAGAATCTCTGGAAGATAGTCAAAGGAAAGTATAGAGATGCAAGTCCAGAGGAATTCTATAAAAGAGTATTGTGGGGAGATCTCAAGGTGATGTTTGAGCCTGCTATGCAGAGTGAAGTATGGAAGCATCTGGAGAATTATGATGTTACAACATGGATAATGTATTCCTCATGTGGAGTACACTTGGTGAAATTTAAGAATCTGCATATTTTCTTGCTGGTAGATAAGACTTACCCACTTACACACGCTACAATTACCAAGATGCTAGATAGAAAGCTACAAGTTGATCATCAAAATGAAATGTGTTATCAACTTCTCAAGCTTATGCTAAAACAACTACAAAAGAAATAAAGTGTTTGAAAGAATCCTCAGCAGACTGGAAGATTTAATTCAGAAGAAACTTGAGATTTGAAGGTAAATCACAAGTTTAGGGGAGGATTGTTGGGATTTAAATGTCTACACACTTAGTACTGCCAAGACCAAGAGTTAGTACTGCCAGTGTAAGTTAGTACTGCCAGTACTAACTTAAGACTGCTGAAGGAAACTTAGTATTGCCAGACTAAGTTAGTACTGCTGGAGGAAACTTAGTACTGCCAGAGTAACTTAGTACTGCTAGAAGACTTAAGACAGCTGGATGAAGACTTAGTACTGCCAGTGTAGTTAGTACTGCTTAGTGTTGTACACGTGGTATGAGTTAGTACTGCTTAGTGCTAATCAGAGCATAGCATGGGCTATCAACATGGGTTATCTGTATAGGAATATGTCAGTTTTTAGATTAGAATACATGTAAAGTTAGATCTAGATCTAGAACTGATTAGAGTATTATGCAAGTTGTTGTAAGCCTTCCAGGACCCCTTGGTGTATAAAAGGAGGTCCTGGGGCATAGAGTTACATATAAGTTTTTACAAGTCTATCATAGAGTCATAGTTTCAAGGTTCTTGTAACCCTAATACTGTAAGAGTATTCGTATTATTATCAATAATATTGGAACTTGTTTTGTTAAACTCATTGTTCACTGTTCTACTGTTTCATTAATCATTCTTGTTACTATTAAAGATTAGTTTCCGCATAGTCTTTAATAACACTCAAACACAGTTTCTACCATAGTTGTGTTAGATTTATCTAGCATAACTAAACCTTGTACAAGCCAAGGAACTATCCAGTTTGGGACTCACAGTGTGGTTGAGTGAGAAGGAAGATGTGTGATCGAAAGACAAAGAGGGTTTTCATTAAAAAAATGTTTTCGTCGAAGAGAAAAGAATGTTTTTGTCGAAGAGAAAAGAATGCTTCCGTCGAAGAGAAATAATGTTTTGTCGAAGAGAAAGAATGTTTTCGTCGAAGAGAAAGAATGTTTCGTCGAAGAAAAAAGAATGTTTCGTAGAAGAGAAAGAATGTTTTCGTCGAAAAGAAAAGAAGAGCATTTTAACTTATGTTGTTAAAATGCTTGAATATGGATTTTCGGATATGACCTTTAACGTTTGCGAGCGCAAGTTAAAGATACTTGAATATTTCGGATGAAATATTTAATTTGTCAAACCTACTTGGAGGAGCGTTAGATTTGTATCTAATCTTTTCTTGACGAAAGAGTGGATGATTTGGAAGAAGGCGAGATGATGATCAAAGGAGTGTGTGACTGAAGACTCTAAGAGATTTAATACCATTTTACGACTCTTTTGACTTTTTAGATTTGTGACACAGACGCGAAAAAAAATATTCTAGTGTGAGAAAATATATACCGAGATGCATAAGATATATCGATATAAGCATGCAAGTTTATCTAAGCATGCATCAACACAATAATCAACAAGATTAATGTGTAAGACTATATGACATTTAAATATTAATTGTCATACATTAACACAATTAACACGTAAGTCATGTAAAATGACGCATACAAAAAGTGATAAATTTTAAATGCAGATATAATGTAACCATGATTAGCATTTAGCACTTAGGAGCATGGTGTTATTTAGATAAACTAAGAGATCATTTATCTAATAGCTCAAAAAAAAATAAGCAAACGCTTTTAAAACAAACTGCATGCAATAGCTAAGTATAATAAACGTTGAGCAGTTAAAGATAAACTTGAAAGGCTGTACCATATATTGCTAATTACGTTGGGAGCACGTTATCGTCTTTAAACTTCAAAAACACATCAAGTGAAATGAATTGTAATCTTGCATTGACTAAGGAGATTTACCTAATTTCTACGTGCTTAGTATGCACTTCCTATGAAATATAAAGTCATCGCTGTAGGACTATCATTAGGCATTATTTAAGAAGAGCCATTTTAAATCAAATTGAGATATGAATATGAGACTATCACTAGTGGGTGCTCAATTCGGGCCTACAACATGACCATATTTTTACGGGTGTATACACAAACCCAACTTCACTCTTGGAAAGCTCAAAAATTTTTTCAATCGTTGGGTCAAATTTAGATAATGTTATGTAGTGCATAGATTTTCTCAGTAGTCATTTCATGTTAGAAAGAATAGGGATTTCTATTTTTCCTAATGAAAGTGTAGCAAAAGATAAGATTTGTATATCTTTTCATAGAGGGCCTAACCATGACTCAAGCTTAATATGCTTTAATGCTGGTTCGCATATCCTAATCTAAGATGTGTGGAATTTTAAGTTAAAATGAGAGAGCAAGCAAGTTGTTATAGGTATAAGAGAGAATGAGTCATCTAGAACTAGGGTATGCTTAAGAGTGACAATGTGTAATGCTTTATAATGAGAGTGTTCAACGAATGCACCTTTGCATATCTTTTATGAAAGAAATCAAATTAAGGTTATTTACCTTAATAGATCTTATGAATGTTTTATTGTAGAAATAATGATGATTTATTAAAGGTTAGTTACATGTATGTTAAACTTTTAAGCAAGTGATTCACAGGAGGAAGATGTTTTAAATCTAATGTCATAGGGCGGATTTACCTAAACCGAAGATGAATTTAAGATGAAGGATCCATCGATCAAGGAGGTGCTAAATTTAGGCAAGGATCATTTTTCCATTATTTGAGAGATGGTTTTGATATTAGGTTATAAGGGTTCTTGGTTTGAGTTTTCAGAAATGACATCCAAGACTTGCTTATCAAGTTGGAGTACTTATGAGCTTCCCGATGGAAAATTATAAATCGTCAATCCTACTTAGAATGTGTCAAGTTTAGCATGTATAATTTGACCATGGCTAATTTACACACATTTAACACTTTGGACTCAAATGAAAACATCTTCATTGCAAGTGTGAATTTCAATTCTATGACTAATCTTGTTGTCTTGTAATCGATTTCGTGATTTCATGTAATAGCCGAGGATGGTTAAACATGTAGACACGGAAAAATATCTATGGTCATTTGATTGATATTTTCGTGATCTAGATAAATCCTAGTCTCGATTTCATGTTCATATTTTTAATTTTTTTTTGTTTTTTAATTAGATGTGATGACTGAGATTGATTATCACTTTGAATATATAAATATCTTTCATATTCGAAAATTCTCTTACGATCACTTATTGAAAGAAAGCACAATAATGGTTTGTGGAATATGTTCAATTCTTCCTAGTCCTACCTTAGATGGTTAAAGGGTTCTCATTTGGTGTGGGAGAGAAAAAGGAACTATTATGCTTATTTGTATTTGGTAAAGTTAGAGAAAGTTTTTGATGATAAAAGAGACTTTTAGTTTTGATGTTGTGATTTTGAATTGTTTGAGGCAAAGTTATATATGTTGTGCATTTTCTCATGTTTGGCTATTTTCGGAGGGGGGAATTTTTGGGACCGACTTTACCAAATGATTGCAACAGGTAAATTACTTTGAATATTTTGGACAAAAACAATTCAAGTCGTAATCTATTCATTGTGTTTTTATTCATATATATCCAAATATTTTGATAAAACTATTGGACAAGTAGACTCATTATGACATTCATCTACACAAGTGTGAGTTATGAATCCGATGCATATTCTTATCGTCTTAGAATGGGATGTCGTTATTTTCATTTCAATCGACTGAGTGGATTGGAGTATGTAGGTGTAGATAATATCTCTTTGTTATTTTATTTTGATGAATCTTTAAAGCTAGACAAATATGAATCTGATTTCTTGTCCATACTCGAAAAACTTGTCAATTAGATTTCGATATAACATCAATCATAGTTTGATATAATGAGTTGATATATATTATTCGAAATTCTTTTACTTAACCCTCACGCATACTCTTTTAAAAGAAAACAAATAAAGATTTTCATAGTGTGTTCCACTAATCCTAAGACTAGTTGTAAGTGTAAGGTTGATGAATAATGACAAGTTAATTTCTTACTTCAAGATTGTCATATATTTTGCGTGTGCGAAAAAAACAATTTGTTGTTATGCATAGTATGCATTGTTTTTGACATTTTATTAGTATATGAATAATTATTTTTAACATTTTAATTACAAACTATCTTTTGTAAAACACTATATGTTTATAAAAAGAATATAATTATGTGTGTGTGTGTGTTAGAACAATGCAAGCACAAGCAAAGTTTATAAATACATTTTATTTTACTTAATTACTAATGTATTAGTTATAATCTTTTCTTTTGTTTAACCAAGCTATGGTAAAACAAGGCAAGACGATGAAAAGATTTGGACATCTTGTTGGAAGAGAGTTGACGTGTTGGAAATATTTTAATGATGTGTTTTAACATGTGATCTTAGGACATTATTTGTCCACACACTTGACAAACTATTAAACTCTTATTCCTAAGTGGGTTACTACACTCAAAATGATCTACAAGATGTTTATGTAACACTTGTAAATATAGTGATCTATGCCTATATGCAATGCACAAACAATTTTGCAACTTAATGCAAGAAATCTAGCATACTTCCTATTAGGCATAATCCGAAAACTAGTAACCTACAAATAGTATACATGGCACATGTGTTTAGATATATAATTAGCTTAATTACAAATAGTAATGATTACTTATTAATATCTATTAACCAAGTTGAAACAAAAGTAAACACACATAATCATCTAGCATACACATAAGGATATTCGTCGTTGTTTTGTGTATTAAATATAACGATGTATACTTAGCTTGATTTGATTTAAGATAAAATAGTTACTTCCCATTTCAAAAATTAATTAAGATCAATATTTTGAAAGGACAAATACACTATTTTTCAAAGATATATTAATTAGAAATGCCCGACTCAAAGAGAAATGTAAAATACAAGTTTTACGTTAAAAAGGAACTCAAAGTTTTGACCACTATATAGTATTTTGCATTCTTGAGTTATTTAAGTTTAGAATGAAGACTTAGAAGTATTTTTATATGAAAGTAGATTCAATTATCTTCGAAATGGCGAGTGGCACGACTTCTACGGACTTACGGTTGATTTTATATGATTTTTTGAAATTTACCAAATTCTGCTAAAACAGACAGGCGACCCCCATAAAGATGACGGCCCCCAGATATATTAGGGGGCCGCCGGGACATTTATGGGACTGCCACCAGTGACCCAAAATACATTTTTTCATATAAAATCATTTGATAACTTAATGTAGGGACGTAGGACTTCAGGGAGTTGTTCCAACACATAAAACACGTGTTTTAGACATCATTTTTGCTCATAGGACTTACAAAGACATATTTTACACTTCCAAGCTTTTTGAAAATATTTCCAGTTAAGCTAGTATATGAGGTATGTTTAACAACAAAACTAATATGAATCAAGCAACAAAACACTTTTCATATTTAATCCCCCTTCATGGGTAATTTGATATCCCCCTTCATGGGTAATTTGATACATGGATCGTATACTATTTTAAAAACCATTTGTTTTGAAAACTAAAGCGACCTGGCTCTGATACCAATTGTGGAAACCGTAGAGGGGGTGAACACGTTTCCTTTTAAAAACTTTAGATTAGTCATTACAAAACTCACTGCCGGCGGTCCCATAAATATATGGGGGCTGCCTAGTACATCAGAGGGCCGCCCTATTTAAAGGGACCGCCTCCAGAAGAGGTTTTCGGACTAGATCATTTGTATCAAATCATCAATCAAGTTTGACACAATATGAGAAGTTTCGATAATGGATTTACAATAACTAGCGCATATTCTACCAATATATCCACACTCACAATGTTTACTACAAAGAGCTACACAACCATGACTAACATAACATACACAACAATTCACACAATCATAAGCACAATGCAAGTGTAAACGTAAGCGATAAATGTAAAGACATAAGTAAAGAGAATGGTAAAAGAAAATGCAAACCGACATGATGATTTATAATGGTTCGGTCACGAAGCTCCTCTTCGCCCTACTCCACTCCTCGAGTATCCAACTCGAGAGTTACTTCACTAATCAACAAGCTCCCTTTCGGCGGAGAAAACCTTATACCAATGCTTATATTATTTTCTGACACTAAGCTAGATGTCGAGTCCTAATCTTAGCTAGAACCAATCTGCCACTTCACCAATATATTTTAAGGCCTAAAATACTAACCAACCCACAATAAACCCATCCAAATATATACATCATTTGGATCTACACACTACTAAAGATTGGAAGACATGGACTCGATCTATATGTTACAAATGGACTAACTAGACTACATAACTTCGGATCTTGAAGATGACCGAAGTTCTTCTCTTGCACTTGAGGAAAGGAAGAAAGGATAGAAGATTTGATCACATTTAAACAAGATTAACCAAGTTGAATGATCAAAGATTTAGAGAGATTTAGTGAGATCTAGAGAGAGAAAGAACCGAAAGAAAATCATGCAAAAAGGTTGTAAAAATAGTTGGAGGTGACCCACTATTTATAGGAGCTGAAAAACAACCTGTCAGAAAACGGCGATCCAGATATATTAGGGACCGCCGGGGGGACCGCCGTATTTAAGGGGCCCGCCTCGACAGACGATCCTGTTTTTGTCTTTTTATGGTGACAAACTTGTCTGGAAAAAGTTCAACATGTTTTGGGGGGAAAAGAACCAGATTTTGAATTTTGAAATAATCACCACATAAAACATTTCTTTATAATTCAAAAATAATTTTTGAGAAATTGTTTTGTTGTATTTACAAAAATATAAAGTTTAAGACAAAAACTTATTTATTTGATCATCCTACAAGTTTATTGTTTGTTTGTACATACCTTATGTGATTTACGGCGGGTGCAAACAAATATCGGCGTTGATGTAGACTTGAGACGTCGAGAGATGTGGATGCATGTATGCATTGATAATTTGTGATTACGAGTAACTTGCGCACTTACGTTACGTATTACAAGTTACGTGTTTGTCATCACCAAAACATTAAAAGATCGTATAGATTAAATATCGTAATATTTGCACTAACATGAACTCACCTTCTTCATCTTAGAACCCCGTCCATCGACGATGACCGTTTCGTAGTAATACGTTCTTCGCCGCTGGCTTTCAAGAATTGACCATAAGCTGTAAATTAAAAATCAAAATGTTATGGTTCTAGACATGTGCCATGGTAGAGATCATAATAGATTAGATTCATATTAAAGCCTTCAATCTGATCGCCAAATATATTTCAACTCAAACCACATTATGACTACAACTTAATTTCAACACACTTGTATTTAGAGTGTAAATACCTATAGGTTATTAGATAATAGGGAAACTCACCATCATTCTAGCATAAACATACCTAAGTCTTTATTTCGGACTCCATGAGTTCAAA
Source organism: Tanacetum coccineum (assembly GCA_026074375.1). Classification (NCBI taxonomy): domain Eukaryota; kingdom Viridiplantae; phylum Streptophyta; class Magnoliopsida; order Asterales; family Asteraceae; genus Tanacetum; species Tanacetum coccineum. The sequence continues at coordinate 5,992 of BQNB010003507.1, read as the reverse complement.
ACCTACTCGTCTCAGACCCTCTTCCATGTTGCCATCCAAAACCCATCTGCCTTTTTCTTTCGCTCGGATTATCAGAAGAAGATTCGTCTAGGCGCAACAATATTTCAAAATGAAGACACCCGTTAAAAAAATACAAAGGATAAAGAAAAGTAAATGCATTGTGGTAAGGAAAATACAAATTCGATTTTTTTTATCTTCAGTTGCAACGCTCACTAATTGGCGGAAAAAAGCATCATAATCGTGACTCTGAAAAGCTTGTAATCATGTCATAACATTTGCATCACGCAGTTGTAATGAAATGACAAAGTGTCATAAACACCCAACTTACATTAATGATTTGTGAGATGTGCAACTTTATATGGAACTTTAGCTCATAAGATTTTCCTCTATGATTTTCCGTTATGTTCTTCAAGAATTCTTACTTAACAGTTATTCAACCCGAGAGTGAACATGTGGTCTTGTGAATACAAAATGATCCACTCGTGACTGAAGCAACTTGTATTGACTATAAAGCAGTGAGAAAGCACAACCAAGAGTCGAGCGACATGTCTTCATTTGCATACTTATGTACGAACGACCTGATAACATAATCATGTAAACCTTAAATCAGCCATTTGTCAGTCAAATACTTTTGACACTCATTTGTATGCTTTTACACCGATATCATATTTTAACATAACGCGACTGATGTGTACCTTTCTACCAACCTTTGGAATCGATGAGGTGATATCATGTTGTATAGCTACAACAAACTTGTTTTTTGAACATTCTGAAATGAAAAAAAGAATGAGTATGCATACAAAATAGACTAAATCATGACAAATTTACAAATAAAGGGAAATTAGAAGCCATACAATATTCTCACTTTTTTAGAAAACCTACTCTTTATCTCTAAATTTCTCAGAAAAAAGAAGCACCATTCTAGTCCACATCCCAGTCGTGTAGCCATTCCTAAACCTACAAAAAAAACGAAACACATGAGAATCCAAAATAAAATCACAAAAATCATAACTTTAAGAAGTGTCATTACCAATTGCATTCCGTAGAACTATTCAACCCGTCAATGGGAGACTAATACTTTTATACTTGATCCAGAGGTCTCTTATGATACGGTTCTTTGTACATTGGCTGCCTGCATCTTCACTCCTTGCTCAATTGCTGCAACACAAACGACATTTTAACTTAATAGCTAAACTGGAAAACCAAGTTATTTGGCAATACATCATTTTTCAAATTCATAAAATCAAAAGACACTACATTTTCTGAAGATTGATATGTTCATAGCATTTTTAGATGGTAAATTTAAGAAAAAGTACATTTGAACTCTAGAGATAACAAAAGACGGGTTAATAAGGATTTGTTTTTTATGCTAACGTAACGTTTCTATCAACACTTGTTGATCATGTGTGAGTGGGGTAGTGTAGAACTATCAATCCCCCTCTAAAAGTATCTACGAAAACATTAAACTACACTTACCCTTGATGTTCCTCGAGCGCACATCAATAATATGCTAAAAGAAACCAAAATTGTCCTTACAATTTTCACACACACATTTCAGCAAACGTTTGGTGTGCAACCAATCCCTTTTAAAAAATAACATCAAATTGCATAAAGCAATAAACTTTTGAATACCCTATTATCAAGAACCATGTGTACGTGTAATTTCACACATACCCATTTTCAAAGACACTAATTAATGTAAATATTAATACACTAACCACTTGCGTAAGCGTAGCCCTGTGTGTAATCGTTGTTGTTGATGAACTTAGCCTAAAATTGATGCACCTGCAAAATTTAATCAAATCCAAAAATGTTAATGAATGCAATATGTGGTAGTGATTTCATGTTCATCTCATAAAATCTCTAATTTTCAATTGAAAACAACTACCCTGAAAAAAAATACATACGCAAACAAATTTGAATTTTGTATAAATAATTGTGTACCTTCCTATATGTTTCTAGAATTTGTTTATCATCCATCCAAGATCCTCACTCATCACATCGTGAGTAAAAAAAACAGCGAAACCATAATGCCCAAGTTAACGAAACCACCATATAGCTAGAAAGAGATGAAGTTTGTGTTAGTTTTTAGAGATAGAGAGAGAGGTGAAAGAGATGAAGTTTGTGTTCGTTTAGAGAGAGAGAGAGAGAGATGAATGAGAATGAATCGGTGGTATGTGTGAGAACTGGGAAGAAGCTTCATGAAAGGGGAGGGATGAGTCATGAACTACGTAGCAAGCTTGAAAGTGTTTTTTTTTTTTGGAACGGAAATTTGTGGCTGCATGGCCCTTAGCCCAGAAGGCATAGCCAGCCCACACAACCAGGTTGAGTCCAGCCCAGAAGGCAATGGCACCCTTCCCTTTACGCACGCGGGAGGAAACTCCTATCGCCCTAGACAAGACTCGAACATGAGACCTTGCCTAGGAGGGTAAAACCTCCATACCATTGGACCAAATGGCCGTTGGTTTGAAAGTGTTTTTTTGGAACGGGTTTTCAGGCGGGTTGCACACAACGACCGAGTAACGACCGGTTCCGGCTACATCTCCGGTGGGTCGACCCGGTCGGAAAATCAACACATTAAATGGCATTAATGAAGCAAGGCTGGCTTTTAATTAAACAAGGTTTTTAACCCGCGCTCCGCTGCAGAGCGGGGTTATAACATGATCGTAGAATTAAATTACAAC